>JAZGUH010000278.1:412500-604919 GCA_037893225.1 Hippasteria phrygiana
TACATGTACTTTTAAAAAGGCAGTTTTCTGCACTTTTGAATGAAAAGTTCTTATTAGCCCTTTAATTAGCAGCTAATTAGTAAACGTAATCGGTCTTTTCAAAAATTTTACCACGTAGAATATATTCGTTATTTAGACAATAGTTAAAAATGCTAAAACTTTTACAAATTTGTTGATAGAACCCCAAAAGACAAACTTTTATGGACACTATGAGAACACCATGGGGATTTTATGGACATGCCTCTAAAAAACTGAAGTGCTAATTTAGCACTTGAAGAGCTAAAATTGTGCACTTCTAGGTGCTCTTATAGTGACTGCACGTGCCGTGCTGATTTAGCACAAGCATGCGTGCTATAATAATAGCACCCACAAAGAGCTAAACTAAAGCACTTCAGGTGCTATTTTCAACAACTCATAGGATACAAAATAGAGCACTAGAGAACAGCGGAAAAGGTTATACTGGAAGCTTGGTTGACATTAATTAACTACAAATTAACGGAAACACATGAAGTAGGAACCAGACTAAACAGAAATAACATATTATACATTTCTATGGTAGATTGTATACTTGCTACGACAACCTACATAAACACCACAAACTGAAGGATGTCGTGCTTTATATTCAGCCTATCCCACCCTAAAAAAGTCTTGGCTTCGCATGAACAATTTCAATATTTGAATACGAAGGGAGACGTAATGAGATTATTCACCTATGTTCGTAAAAAATAGAAAATTATATTGTGGAATTGTTTGAATAAAACATATTATGGTCAAGAAAGTGTATTTTTGGACTAAAAACTGCAATTTAGCCTAACTTTTGTAAACACAAATTTCCTCATTTCTGATTGGTCGTGCAATTGCTACGTAATTTTGCACCTGAGGTGCAGTCAAGGAAGCCTCGGTATTCCGCACTCATTTTCAGCACTCGCCGTGCAGCACTTCCACTTTATTGGGGTCAAATTATATTAACACGTGGGGTGGTAACTTGTGCACGTTAGGTGCACGCACTTGCTCAGCACTCAGTATTTAGCACTTTTGTTTTTAGAGTGTGGGAACACCATGGGGATTTTATGGACACCATGGGAACACCATTGGGATTTTGTTATTTCTTTTTACTTCCTCTCAAATGGTTTCTGTTGAACAAGCACAGGAAATCAAAAAATTGTCCCATAAAAATCCGCATGGGGTGCATTGAGAAGTCTGCATGGGACCAATCCCCATGGGGTGCATGGGACAATCCATATGGGGTGCATGGGACAATCCCCATGGGGTGCATGGGACAATCCATATGGAGTGCATGGGACAATCCCCATGGGGTGTATGGGACAATCCATATGGAGTGCATGGGACAATCCCCATGGGGTGCATGGGACAATCCATATGTAGTGCATGGGACAATCCCCATGGGGTGCATGGGACAATCCTTATGGAGTGCATGGGACAATCCCCATGGGGTGCATGGGACAATCCATATGGGGTGCATGGGACAATCCCCATGGGATGCATGGGACAATCCATATGGGGTGCATGGGACAATCCCCATGGGGTGCATGGGACATTCCATATGGGGTGCATGGGACAATCCCCATGGGGTGCATGGGACAATCCATATTTAGTACATGGGACAATCCCCATGGGGTGCATGGGACAATCCATATGGGGTGCATGGGACAATCCCCATGGGGTGCATGGGACAATCCATATGGGGTGCATGGGACAATCCCCATGGGGTGCATGGGACAATCCATATGGGGTGCATGGGACAATCCCCATGTGGTGCATGGGACAATCCATATGGGGTGCATGGGACAATCCCCATGGGGTGCATGGGAGAATCCATATGGAGTGCATGGGACAATCCCCATGGGGTGCATGGGACAATCCATATGGGGTGCATGGGACAATCCCCATGGGGTGCATGGGACAATCCATATGGAGTGCATGGGACAATCCCCATGGGGTGCATGGGACAATCCATATGGGGTGCATGGGACAATCCTCATGGGGTGCATGGGACAATCCATATGGGGTGCATGGGACAATCCATATGGGGTGCATGGGACAATCCCCATGGGGTGCATGGGACAATCCATATGGGGTGCATGGGACAATCCCCATGGGGTGCATGGGACAATCCATATGGGGTGCATGGGACAATCCCCATGGGGTGCATGGGACAATCCCCATGGGGTGCATGGGACAATCCATATGGGGTGCATGGGACAATCCCTATGGGGTGCATGGGACAATCCATATGGGGTGCATGGGACAATCCCCATGGGGTGCATGGGACAATCCATATGGGGTGCATGGGACAATCCCCATGGGGTGCATGGGACAATCCATATGGGGTGCATGGGACAATCCCCATGGGGTGCATGGGACAATCCATATGGGGTGCATGGGACAATCCCCATGGGGTGCATGGGACAATCCATATGGGGTGCATGGGACAATCCATATGGGGTGCATGGGACAATCCCCATGGGGTGCATGGGACAATCCCCATGGGGTGCATGGGACAATCCATATGGGGTGCATGGGACAATCCCCATGGGGTGCATGGGACAATCCTTATGGGGTGCATGGGACAATCCCCATGGGGTGCATGGGACAATCCATATGGGGTGCATGGGACAATCCCCATGGGGTGCATGGGACAATCCATATGGGGTGCATGGGACAATCCATATGGGGTGCATGGGACAATCCCCATGGGGTGCATGGGACAATCCCCATGGGGTGCATGGGACAATCCATATGGGGTGCATGGGACAATCCCCATGGGGTGCATGGGACACTTCATATTGGGTGCATGGGACAATCCCCATAGGGTGCATGGGACAATCCATATGGGTTGCATGGGACAATCCCCATGGGGTGCATGGGACAATCCATATGGGGTGCATGGGACAATCCATATGGGGTGCATGGGACAATCCATATGGGGTGCATGGGACAATCCCCATGGGGTGCATGGGACAATCCATATGGGGTGCATGGGACAATCCATAAGGGGTGCATGGGACAATCCCCATGGGGTGCATGGGACAATCCATATGGGTTGCATGGACAATCCCCATGGGGTGCATGGGACAATCCATATGGGTTGCATGGGACAATACATATGGGGTGCATGGGACAACCCAGCTAACACACGACGTTACCGCAACGGTTGCAGTTTCGTCATGTTACATGGTGACGTACATACAACGTTGCAACACCGTTACACTTTGAGATTGTTTTATTACAACGTTGCACGGACGGGGTTGTTTTTACCGACAACAGTGGAACACTGCGTATAAGTGCTTGACGTCCTCATCATCATCTTCATCAGACCTATATTTTTTTTTTTTAACATTGTGTTTTTTATTTGTTTTGAAAACACATAGGCCTACAGATATTAGATCAATATCTGTTTATTTATTTATTTGTGCAAGTATAACTTGCATGTGTTTTTGAACTTTGCTCTCGTGCTGTAAACTATTATAATCATGCACAAGTTGTACACTCATTTTGTGTCCGAAGAAACATGAATGGTTGAAATATATCAAAACATGTTTGCATTCATGTTCAGGACCCATTTAAATAGGGTCGTCTGAACAGAATTGAAGAGAATTTATATTTGAAAAAATTATTATATAACAGCAACTTGTCACTTTCACTGTTATCTCCATGTGACTTTGGCTGTTTGATGCCATTGCGCTTGCCCCAAACTGGCCAATTCACTATGTAATTCTCATGGGAAAATTTCCCATGGGAATAATATCTGCGCAGAAATCTGCGATGTGTGATGTCACTTCAGGGCCACGATACTTACGGCATCACGTTAAGGAATGTTGCAATTGCGCGCATCTGCAGTTATGCCTCAAATTTTTCATGCATGCCAAATTAGGGGTATTGTCAATCATTGTATTTTGTATTTCTACTTTTATGCTAATGATGTGAAACCAAAATAAATGTAGATTTGTAAATGGCAACTAAAAGTCATTAAGTAAAGCCTAAGTTCCGCCAATCCAGCTTTTATGTATGGGAGAAAAACAAACTACCAGATTTTACATAGGTATGAATAATTTTGGGCAAAACTGTACATAGTTACATGTATCCCACGAGCGCGAGTAGAACACGGAATAATGTACCGGTATGAGTCCATATCAGAAGAATAAATCAACAAGATCGGAAGCGCGTGCGCGCGAACCATTCACTGTGTAGATAATGTTCTTGTTGTGCATGGACGCGTTTAAAAGTCATGTGATAAACAGGGCGATGAGCAAGGAAAAATGCATTTTGTAAAGTAATTAAAGGCAACAGGCGTAATAAAAATCTTATTTTTTTGCTGCATGCTGCTCAAGTAAAATCCTCCCGTATCGCTGGTGTTTTTGGCGGCGATTTTCACATTCAGAAAACATGAAGCTGAGGTAAAAACTTAACCTTACCTTTAAAAAAAGGAATAAACCATTTCGCCTAAAGAGTTAACTGCACATTCGTTTCCTGACGAGCCTTGTAATAAAAAGTTTCATCTCCTTGAGCCAAACAAAATATTACGGGTGCACATGTTTAACCCTGTTCATGCACGCGATTAATTGCGGCGCCCAGGCAAAACGCGCGTATTATTGTAGGTATGTTACGGCCCATTATGTCCGCATGGCCCATTATGTCCGCACGCTTTTTCAGGCCCATTATGTCCGCCCCATTATGTCTGCAGGCCCATTATGTCCGCCCCATTATGTCCGCAGGTCCATTATGTTCGCCTAATTATGTCCGCAGGCCCATTATGTCCGCCCCATTGTGTCCAAGTTGACCCCTGAGAGTCATTTTTTGATTGGTTGATTGTTGCTTAGAAACTGAATAATGTTATAAAGCACCTGACTTGTCCAACGTCAGTCTCTTGTACTGTCTCTTGTACTTTTTTGCACACGTACATAGATCTTATCGCAAATAATGATCCTTGGCATCTAAATCTCATAAATTCAGTTTCTTTAAACTAGAATATATTTGTGAAATGGAGACAGATTAAGACACAGTACATCCATAAATGATCCATTGGATCTGTGGTATTACCCCCACCCCCCCCCCCCCCCCCCCCCAAATAATAATAAGTTTGGTTTATTGACCTTCCACCTCCTCAAAGATTGTTTTCCCATTCAGAGAAAAAAGCCTCAGGGCTTTAAAAACATGAACATGAACCATCCCCTTACTACCTTTACGAATGTTTTGACATGTAATGAAGTGATGACAGATGGTTTCAATCAGCCTGTACAGTCGAGATAATGCAATGCACTATAACACATACAGGTATCACAGACCCTGGTTTCTATTTACTGGCCAAGGACAATTTCTTTCAAATATATCAATCAATGTACATGCAACTTAAATAGTAAACACCTGCAGGTGATCCAGAAAATTCCAAAATTAGAAAAAATTTACATGCTGCAATTATTAATCAAGTAATGAGAAGCTGAAATTAACTTTCTATAAGCCTATGCCTCAGGATTAATTCTTGAAGCATTATGCATAATAACGTGTAGCATATTGGCAACAACAA
This sequence comes from Hippasteria phrygiana, assembly GCA_037893225.1. Lineage (NCBI taxonomy): Eukaryota > Metazoa > Echinodermata > Asteroidea > Valvatida > Goniasteridae > Hippasteria > Hippasteria phrygiana. The sequence goes on from JAZGUH010000278.1 coordinate 418,046, forward strand.
ATTTTACAGAATAAAATGAATTTAAGTGGTGGATAGCATTAGTTTGGCAAAAATATATGGAAATGTTTACACTAGTTAGTCACTAAAGTGCTACATACACTTTTCCATAGAATAAAATGGTGAGCTTTCAGAAAACATACCCAGGAATATACATGTATGCATGTGAGCAAATTAATTTACTCAAAACTAGGCCAGCTGTCTATACTGGGACCGGATGAGTGATAAACAAGTCTAATACTAATTAATTTAAGATACCACTAAAATTCCAATGTTCAACCACGGTAATAACGACTCGGTCTTGAGTCTTCTCCAAGACGGTGTGGGTCTTCAAGTCAGCAAAAACATTCCAATTTCACAGGGTGTATAGTAATAATTAACAAATGTAATAATGCAGTACCCAGACCCAGATCCAAATCATATTGAATAGCCAAAGCGTGGCAGATGCAATGAACAGATTTACGATATAATTTACATGCTTTTGGGTGTTGCACCCCGAAAAATAGATGTTCAAATTGAATTGATACATTTTTTTAATGAAATTAGTCATGATCTTTCCAATAAAACACTGTTTGCAGTCTCTTCTAGCTTGCCTGCTCTAACAGTGTGTAGCTCCTTGACATCTGCACCTATCCCAAAGTCCAATATTGCAAACGACAACCACAGAGTTGAAATCCACATTCTTGAAGGCATGGATGACATAGGCCTTCACTTCATCATCTGTTTGGGCATGGAACTTTCCAAAAGGTCTTTCACGCAGACACAGGCTGTTTTTGTGAAAATTCGGTGTTAAGACCCCTTTCCATCCAATCCTTAGTGTACTTCCATCAAAAGTTTGGAAAATGTCTTTCTCCCGCACTTGAACAACAAACTTGATATTATGTCATTGTGGGGGATTTAATATGATGGCAGAGCGTTGGAAAGTGACAGTGACTCCATAGTGGCACAGGTGCTCGTGGCAGTGCAAGGCAGGCGTACTCATCACGGAAGGCTTCAACTCAGCAAAACCCCTAAATGGACAAAGAAAAAAATAAACATAAAGTCTAATGTCAATATAATGTCTAATGTCAATATCTTAGAAAATAACCAACCCTCCTTGATAACAACTGTCTGAACATGTGAAACAAACTGTTATTTCAGGATTTATGTCAGCAAAATCTTTCAAAAATGAGGCAGAAATCGACATGTAGGCTTATACCACACACTGCAAAGAACAACACAGAAAACACAAACTTTCTTACCTTATTGCGCGAAAAATGTCTCAACAAAATTATCAAATATAAAGGTTGTGCCAAGTGTTCATTCTGAATACAGATGGATAGATATTTTCCAAGATTTGCAGTTCCTGATTGATTTCGGTGGTGAAGGGGGGGGGGGGGGGGGGGGGTTATTATTGAAGTAAAATCTTTCCTACTCAGATACTGACTCACATGGATTTCGTCCACGAAACTCCACACAACTTATTGGCGATACAATCACTGGACAAGATCGCTCGCTCTGCCGGTGAATTGGGCCAAGGCTTCTGGGCTTGCAAACACAACGTCGTGATCGACCCTGAAGAAAGTTTTCCAAGGATCTCCGCTGTTCGGGTTAAAAATTGTCGATGAATCCGCAGCAGAATATTTAGGCAACAAAAAACAAAGATTTGTCGATAAGACAAACGATGTGAAAGGTTCGCCATGTTTTCGAGGATTAAATGCCACATTAATTTCTGATGACGTCACGGCTTCCCTTTGGGGATTGGACATTCCATACATTAGCCCCGCCTACATCATCTATTATTCGCATACGAGGTCGTCTCCAGAAATCCGATCCAAAAATAAAGAAAAACATAAGCCAAAGCGGACGGTTGTTCCAAGGCTGTGAGACGAACTCAACTGATTTGCATATTGCAGCATATAGCCGCGTGAGGTCGCTGTTTGCGCTTCATATACGTGTACGTACGTGTGTACGTACCCGGACCCGTACGTGTGACGTGTGCAAAGCGCGCGATGCCATGCATGCAGCAAATGCAGATTATCGAACAGCCTTGACCAAGGCTAGTAACACAGGCGCTGATGTTGATCAAGCGATGTAACTTGGAATACCTACTCATGAAAGTTATTGCTTACACCTGCTATATGCACAGTATGTGCTGCGCTCCGTTCGTTCGCAACTTTTTGATCGCACCTCGTATAAGTATATACAAGTATATAAGACTTAGTAAGCTCAGCACGAATACGCTTTCAAGGGAAGGAAAAAAATAAGGAAAGTCACCAGACCATTTCAGAGCTGGAGGTTAACCTGCAGGACATCAGGGACGGATCTAGGTTTTAACTAAGGGGGGTTGGGTTACCTGAGGTGATTTGCCTACACACCCCAGCGTGCCGAAAGCACGCCTTGCTAGGGGGGTCCGGGGCATTAAACCAGTACAGCCCAAGGGGGGGGGGGGGGTTAAACCCCAAACCCCCCCCCCCCCCCCCCCCCTGTAGATCCGCCACTGGACATGATGTGGTAAATCCATTTCTGAATTTCATTTCTAAGCAACTACTTCAATTCGGTTTTTCGTTTACTGTTAATAATTAATGGGTTATGACAAGCAATTAGATTAATGTACTTGTCGTGAAGATACTACAATGTACGGCCCGGTATTTGTCAACTAGACGCCGTGCGTCATGAGTGTCATTGTTAAAACAAAAATATAAAAACATACATAAAAAAATACATATCTACTGATCTTGCAGAGGGTACAGTTTCAAGGATCTAGCTCCCATTTATTACACTTGTCAAATGTAAAGATGCTGACTCCGTGTGGCACCCCAAAATATATTATGTTATTATCAACAAAAGTTATTAGCTTTCCAAGAGACATGGAACGACAAAAATCGGCTCTCGATTTGTAATCAATTAGATCATTCCAACTTTTAAATTAGGAGCGTCCAGCTTGGCTGAACAATATTAAATTAGCACGCTTGCGATTTTCAAGTGATTTCTAACCCAACGTCCGCATTGCAATCGTCTGCATTGATGGAAAAACAAATAGAAGTACTTGCAGAGCTGTGAAATCTTAATCTCGAGTCTTCAGAAGACGGGCGTAGCTAGGGGTGGGGTTGACAGCCCCATTTGTCATTTTTGTCGGCAAAATCGTGTCTTTGTCAGCAAAACCAAGTCAGTAGGCAAAAATGGAAAAGGACGAACAAAATAAAACAAAGTGGTCCAAGGAGTCACTCGTATAATGGTACATTAATAGTTGGCAAGCTCCAAATGAAATGGTATGGGGCTGAAGCGAGGAGCCGCCCGCAAGGGCGGCGGAAGCTGATTTTTATTAGGGTGGCAAATCAGGTGCGGATCCAGAAATTTTGTAGACGGGGGTGGGGAGGGGGACACCCAAAACGGACAAAATGCGAGCGCGAAGCGCGAAGCCCTTACGGCGTAAGGGTCCGTAAGGGCTTTGAATTCTTGATGCTCCGTGGTGCAATCTAAGGCGATTCGTGATGGCCACTTTCACCTGACGTTTTTAGGCAAAAGATTATAAAGAGAATATATATTGTGGGTTTCACACTACTTTGAACTTACCCGGGTAATTTATTACCCGGGTAGCCATTATTTTTAGCCATTATTTTAGCCATGTCATGACTACAAAGTTTCTCCCCCCATTTTTGTCGGCGTTTAATTTTCAGTTTTTGCCCTTCATTTTTAATGCTCCGTGATGCAATCTGAGGCGTTTCCTGGCCACTTTCACCTGACTTTTTAAACAAAAGTTGTTAAGATTATTTGGAGAATATATATATCATGATTTTAGCCATTATTTTAGCCATGTTTGTGCACCAACTTCAATGATCAAAATAATAATACATCGTTCCATTACTGGACATGAACAAATATGGCACTGAATATTATATTTATTGAAAAGGATTTGGGCACATTTAGTATGTCATTCAGTCAAGTGATCAATATTGTTTCCTGCTGGTTGTGGCCATTTAACCTGTAATAAACTCCCCGGCCACAAGGGGATTAGATGTTGAAATGGAGAGAGTTGAAATCCCCGGACTCCAGGAAATATTCCGGTTTTCTCTTAAAAGAGGGTTTCAGTTCTATGACATGATTCATAATCTTGTTTCTTCTTATTGCATTTTTAGTATAGTTTTTTCAGGTATGCCAAAATGTACACACAGTTGATGTTTAATATCGGCGCCGGTATTTTTTTAAGGAGGTTGCGCTTCCTCCCCCTCTTTTTTCCCCTTTATTTTGGACTCAATTTAGCGGGGGGAACGTGCCCCCGCGGCGCCCCCCCCCCCCCCCCCCCCGGATTCGCGCCTGCAAATACATAGTGACCCGAAGCGAAGCATCTAACGGCGTGGGGCCGGGGCCCGCTGCAACGCATGCCTTGAATGCTATGCGAAACAAAACCTGTTTCTTTTTTTAAATGTTTGTCACCCAACCAAAGACAGAATGTGAAAAAAAACCACTAAAATGTCAGCTGCTTAAAACTGCTTAAAGCGTATTGGGGTGGCACTGCCACCCCTAATACGCTTCACAAGTTTATTTTGGGCTGGCAGCTGCCACCCCTGTCACCCCTGTTCCGCCGCCCTTGGCCCGGGTGGGCCCGGCACCAGCAGCCGTAGGTTCCGCTGCCGGAACAGCGAGCTCGGACACCGTCTAACCAGCAGGAATGCAGGCGTCCCTCCAGAGTCCTTCCAACTTGATCTCGTCAGTCTTTTCTCTTTTCAAAGATTTCCCGGAGACATCCTGGATTTAATGCATTTTTGTTTGCATAAGAAAGTGACAACGGCAGACGGCATTGTATTGATTACTGTCTTTTAAGATATGTGGCTAACCTAACAGACCACTATAAATTGAAACGTTTGGAATAGATGTTTATACGTTTTATTTGATTGAATAGAAAAGAATACACTTTTCACCCTTTAATTATATTATTTTAAAAATTAGAATGTTTTATTCATATTTAGTTAGTGAGACACAATGGTTTCAATTTTAATTGTGTTCATGTTGGTTGCATGCAAGGTCCCCCTCACAAAAATCGCGCATGCAAAACCCGATGGGATTAATTGCATAGTGAATTGGACACTGTGGGAATCCCATGGGAGTTTCAAGTGTAAGGGTCATCTTTACCTTGAAGCACCTTTGATCAATACTTGAATAATTTTTAACCGCAGTCACTGGCATTTCTAATGGATGTGCTTGTTTTTCTATTCGTCTCAAAAACATGACATGTCTTCTTTTCTTTCAGTTTAAGAGGGAAAAACAAATGATTCATATAAGTGTTCAAAGTGAACAAAGAAAACTGACAGGAGCGTGATTCGAACCTGCGACCTTCGGGCTACCGTACCGTAGAGCGCCGGTACGGTAACCCGGAGATCGCAGGTTCGAATCCCGCTCCTGTCAGTTTTCATTGTTCACTTTGAACATTTATTCAAATTTACTTAGTCAGTTTCCCTTGTGGATTGTTTGACGATTCATATAAGTAATAGAAATATAATAAATCCATGCAAGAGATGAAATAATCCGTATAAAATTATTACAAAACGATTAAAGAAAATAACAACCTTGCACCTTCTAAAGCATTGTCCTATTCCAGGCATAAGAGAACTAACGTTTGATATGTGATGCACTTGAGACGATAATAAATTACGACAATACATCCGCTCATTTTGAACCATCCCCACTGCCTTCAACACTCGGTGAGTACCGATGCTACTGATATAACAAGTGTCGAAGTAACCAAGTGTCTAGGAAATTCAAAAGTGTGTTAGTATTTATTATAAAATGGGCCAGAGTTTCACTAAGGATATTTAACTGCTGAACAAAATGTATGCAACATCATCAAAAACGATGCGAGTTGTAATAGAAATACACGTATACACGTATGCAGAGGCTAAAATTTACTATAAACGTTTAATATTGTAGTACATCATTCATTCTGCATATTAAGAAAATTTAGAAAATAGTCGTCTTATCCATTTGATGCTGTATTATGACTTTGAATAACTTTGCAATAATTATGATATTTGCATATTAATCATCAAAGGGGGGAATGTTCAATAGCTGAACACTTACATTGTAAATGAAACTTTCAACGACATAAATTCCTACTCTTGCATCTTTGATTGTTTTTTTTCTTTATAACTCCATACTCCATACAAGGCTTTTAGCCATGTATAAATAATTTTCAAGCTAAGCAAGTTTTTGTGCTAAACGGCTCCGTTAAATCGCCCTATGCAAGCGCACATTGAGCGTGGCCTTACATGTGACATACATACCGTCATTTCTTGGCTAAGTTCTGTGATGTAGAGTAAAAATTATTCGTTCTCAACAACTTGACTCCGTGTATGATTTCCACAGTAGTAACACATTTTACTCACGTCTGAAATATGTGTGTGTTTTAGGTCCCACAAAAACTAAGATATTATCCACATACAGCAACACGATGAAAAACTGTCGCTGTCCCGAATAGATTCAGTGGTATAATGGACGACATCACACGCCATTTGCAAGTTTCCCTTTGTAAAATCGGAAATAAGACTGTAGGGAATTTTAACACTGTCAGCTGAGGAAGCAATATTTTAAATGTTACAGAGAGCAAAACACCATTTGTAACTTTCGCTTTCCATCAGTCACTTTCTATTGAAAAGTTCCTCATCTTTTTGCATGCACGCCTTATTTGGGCGCGAATTGGGGTTTTGTGGATTGGCCACATTTCCAGAAACATTTTTATGGATTTTTGAGACAAGAAACAAAAACAAACAAAAAGGAGGCGGCCTCCTAAAGTGCCGATAGTGGTTCAAAAAGGGGTCAGGCAAAATCCCATCCCAAATACACAATTTCCAAGAGAGAACAGCCTGCCAATCGCGGACTTTTGCTCAACTCGTATAAATAAGCACCCGTACTCGATACACGCGTTGCCCATTTCTGTACACAGCGAAACGATTCTGCGAATGCAGAAGTTGAGTTATGCGTGTGCCGTGTGAAACATAAAACGATGTCTGTGGGAATCTGCACATGAACACATTATAGCATATATTGCATTCTGTCGTTTGAACTTCAGTGATCTATCATGGAAATTCGAGTTCATGGTCAATAGATATAGGGAATCACCGCAAATTTATTATACTTATCTCATCGCCAGTCTGCCGACCATGATTTGAATTTCATCAGTCAACGTGTTTATTCTTAGCCACCAAATCAGACACAGATAATCAACGCACTTTTAAACAGTGGTTCTATCGAAGTAGAAACAGTTTCCTTCGGAGCAACGCCGATATTTACATTTGACGAATTCTTTGTTTCAATACCAGAAATTTCATTTACCTACCAATATTTATTTTTATCTAATTTTCGTTCTTATCACAAACGCTATTCCAGTAGTTAATGCTCATTTGGGTATTATTTTACTTCGGGCGCGTCGGCTATCAGTAGAAAGGAATCGTTTCATATTCATGATATGTTAACAAAAGAAAACCATTTGTTTTACGATGCTCGCACTATGAACCCCTTGGATGTGATTTCCTATTAAGAATGGACAGGAGGATTAAGAGAATGTGATTTTAACAATGAGGGTCCAAAATCACATCCAGAGTCCAGAATCACAATGCGGTTTAAGCTGTTAAACCCAGAAGTCACAATGTACTCTTTGTCAGGGTGGGATAATAAATAGTTCACAGGCTTCAGATGTGATTTTAAATAGAGTAGGATGTGATTTTAGACCTTCATTGTTAAAATCACATCCTCTTAATCCTCATGTCCATTTTGAATAGGAAATCACATCCAAGGGATTCACAGTGTCGGCACTCTGCAACCAAGATATAATAATTTCATTTAGAACTAGTTGTCATGCCAACTGGCGTCACACTTTGGTATTCTATAAGAAAAGGCCACTCAAGGTGTGGGTTGCAAAAGACAAGAAAAGACAGAAATCAGAGGGATAAAAGGTATCTGTGCACATTTCGTTTAAATTGTGTGAAAGGTTATAGGTGGAAGTATTAAATGGCAGTAAGATCTTTTTAACGAAGTTTGTTTTTCCATGATGATGAAAGAACGTCAGTGGCAGACTTCACTTCGGCAAAGGCGTCTTTTGGACTTCAAGGAAAAAAACGAGGTAGTTTCGCTTTTGTTTTGGAGTTGCTCAACACTAAGTCTTATACCCGTTCATACAGGGTGTGCATCACATTCTTCTCCCGGCCCATTATATAGAACAGCTTTCCTCGTCTAATTACACCCACCCCTAATCTCAAATATCGAGGAAGGAGTGGAGTATCCTTAAAGAATTTAAATCAAATCTCTTATGAGTTTATTTGAAATTTCACGTCATTGGGGCCAGCTAGCACGTGCCTCCTATATTAGATGTAGGGGGTACAGTAGTGTTAAACTTGGGTCAAATCTGCAGGGGAGGGAAGGGGTATACGTGTATATGAGATCGGAGTGCACCAATAGTTCTATAAAGGTGGCTCTCCAGAGACTGAAAGAGGGTTGGACTCTTTTCCACAATTTTCAAACGGGGGTACCTATAGGCCTATGACTTGGGATGGTGGTTGTGGTGGCGGCGGCAGTGGCGGCGGCAATACCGTGCTAACGACCCATAAAGTCTTGGTTTTGCACGGGTGGGTACGGGTAGCCTCGCTTTTGATCCAATATGGTAAAACCGTGCTAAGGGCGAATGGTTATACGCCCCTTGTCCCTGTTTAGACAGACTGGTTCAAAGTCCCCACCCCCCCCCCCCCCCCCCCCCCCGTTATCGCTCTGACATCGAGTATGGGGACCTGCATTACTAATTAGTATAACCTCGGAGGAAGTTCCTGTAGGTTTATGCTAATTATTATTTTTTTCTATTAATAGACACATTTAGTGCATAAATAATTCAACAAAATAATATTCTCCCTGATTTAGATTTACTAACAAGAAGGAAAACAGCAGCAAACCCTTCATGTAAAACAATAAATCATTATAATAGCCCCTGCCCGCACACGATGACCAATCAAAAGCGCCATCATTATCAACCGGTCCCCATTTCGGAGCAATATTCAGTATTTCAGCAAAAACGTTTCCTCCAAGATCTTGTGAAAAAGATGCTCATTCCGTACAAGATGACGGCCATTACCGTATCCGGTTTCTAGTCAGCTAATTCAATTTTAATTGTTGGGGCATTCAATTTCAATTTTTAGCCACCCAAGTAGTGCCGCACGACAGTACAGGTAGTGCCCCGCCCCCCCCCCCCCCTTTTGTGCATGTTGTATAGGGATTGCGGAGAGGGTGTGGCTAGATTTGAGGAGGGAAATGAGGAGGGAAGTGGAAGGTCACAGTACACATAAGAGGATTATACAGGATGTACTGTGTAGGGAGTATGTAAAAGGTTGGTCGCAACTATTATATGGTGGAAGGTCAGTATAAATGGCACGTAATTAGGTAAAACGAAGTCTAGATAAATGCTTTTAATCACCCTACTGTAATTTAGGTCTACATAGTATAGCTGGTCTGTATAGTGTAAATGATTATAATAGTTCATCGATGGGCTCAGGTCAAGGAATTAAAATGGTACCATGTCTGTGTTCCTCGTGATCGGAACAAACATGTCATTTATCTTTTGGGGAGTACTTTGTCTGTGTTAGGACCACTTGCAATGATTGTCGGGTCAGCTTGTTCACAGCTTGTAGACAGGACACAGCACACCTACATTTTCGGATAATCGTCACTAGTAACCTCTTCAATGACCATCACTTATACCCGGAAATTCCGTGTTCGTGTACTGACAAATACATCGCGCCCAGCCGTGAATGGATTCGGTCAGTCATACAGTAATTGTCCGTCAGACTTGCTTCTGTCCAATTTAGAATTTCAGACCTATATATTGTGCAAGCTGAGGTTAAATTATGGAACACCAAACAGTTTAGGATCTTAACGAAGCCGTGTAGGCCTTCAAAATATTTTCCGGTGTTACTGTCACGATTTGGACGCAATTCCAATGTTTGTGTTTTCAGGAAGTCTGAATTATTTCCATGCAGCCTCACAATTACTTCATGACAAGGTGATTATTAACCGTTTTAGCACAAATCTTAGTACCAAAGACAGCCTTATAAAAAAATTTTTAAAAGGAAACCCTGAATTGCATTTTACCGTCCAGTTTCGTTCGTTTGATATTTTTGGAACGATATCTTCTTTGTAATTTAGAGAAAGATAACACGTTTTGTTTTCAGTGATCAATTCCCTTAAATGTTCCAGCAGTTTTTTCTTCACTATGTGTCTTGCAGTCAGTTTATAAATGCTGAATGTCCCAAAAGTACTGCCCATATAATTTCCACTTGTATGACATATCGGAAAATCAGACTTCAGAGCACAATTTTAAAATTAAATTGTAAATATGTCAAAAGGCAAAACACCGAAAATTAATGCGTCACAACAATCATTAAGAATTCAACACAAAGGCCTATATACACGAAAACAAGTAAAATCGCGAAAACTGTAAAATACTTGCACAAATATGACAGGCGTAAAAACAAACAACCGAAAACAGATTATACAAACCAAAGTATTAATGTATTTAACGAAACAGAAAAACAACGAAATGCAACAAAAAAACACCAACAAAACACCAACAAAACAAAAACAATAAAAACAAACAAACAAACAAATACAAAAAAACTGCTCCCTCATATTGCTGGCTGTATGGATATGGATTTTTGGTTTGCTAAGAGGTGCATTAAATTGATCAATATGGCTCTAAATTGTAATAACCTTTGTAAACTATTTGTAAAATGGGCCAGTTTGGTTCTAATTACTCTAATATGGGGGGTAATTTTAGGTTTTTGTGTTCCAAATATAACATGTGCACCTCTAATGTTATAAAGGAATGGAATGCCGTTTGTTGTAGTAATGAAGACAGGATTAGGGTAGCTAATCAGATTAGGGAGATTGCTGCCATGAGAGACAGCCACACAAACGGTTTCAGTAGTAGGGATGAATGTAATGATTTATTAGAGATTTTGTGTACTGTCTAAATATGTATTTTTGTATTTGTGTAATATTGTTTTGTTTAAATTTGTACGTGTATATGATTTGTTTTTTCTTTTTATTGTGCATTTTTATGCGAATAAAGAATTTGAACTGAACTGAACTAAAAAAATATTTTAATAAATCAGAAAACCAGAAAACCAGAAAACCAAAAAAAAATTATAATAAAAACCAATAAACCACAAAAACCAAACACTCAAAAATACCAAAAAAAACAAAAAGCAAAAAACTAAAAAAAAAAAAAAAAAAAAAATTAACTACTTTGTTTTACTTTTCCAAGGAAACTTTATTTTAAATCCTTGAAACAACATAATATTTACAAAGTTAAAATAATTCATAAAGAAATCAGTACATTGATTTCAGAAACCTTAACAAAGGTTGTCGGAGTAAAGAGAATCATAATAAATTAGGTACATTCAGTAAGAAAATCATAATGAAATTCGTACATTCAGTAAGAGAATCAAAATAAAATCAGTACATTCATTAAGAGAATCATAATAAAATCAGTACATAAAGCTACAGAACATTATGTAGAAAATAAACTAAAAAAACTAAATAAAAAAAAATAAACAAACTAAAAAAATATAATAATAAATAAAACAAATAACAAAACTAAACAAACTCAACAAACCTAAAAGCCAACAAAACTAACAAAAAAATCTAAAATGATGCGTCACAACATGTTTAAATCGCAAACAAGAACGAACATAATCTCAAGTAAAACTGTGAAAACAGCGCGCAATAAAACGCGCGTATAAAGCAAAAACCGAAACACACTATTCAAACAAGCATATAATAAAACAGAAAAACGGCACAACTGAACTTTCAAAAGTAAAAACAATTTAATGTCAAAACACAAAACACAAGGCATCGAAAAGTAGTGCGTCACAACATGTTTCAATCACGAAAAAGAAGTAACGTTTGCAATTCAACACACAACCACACGAAATTAATCTCACAACTGTGAAACACTTGCACTAATATAAAACACGTAGTGCACATTAAACAAAAATACTGCAACAAATTTACATAACAGATAAACCTACATAAAACAAAAGTGTAAAAATATAGTCAAGCACGTACGAACGCATTTCATGCAAAACCGTAAAACATAATAAATTGCTTTACAATAAATTAATACAACAAACATGTAAATACACAAGCCTGTCAACAAATTTATAGAGAACATTGAGCGAGTTTGGGGAGATAGAGAACTGGGAACCTTAGAATCTCAATCGGAGAGCACGGTATGGAACATAAAGAAAACAAGGACAACATATTAATCTTATCAGGACGGCATATGCATGGTGAGTTGGAACACAAAGAAAACAATGCGGGACCTAGGATTGTGTGTGGAACAAAGGTAGACCCTGGATGGCAGACGGAATAATGCACGAGTTTGGGGGAAGAAAGTAATTTGTCTGCATTACCCACTGATCTTTATACACTGGATTGGCAGCGCAGCAGTGATTGCCTGTGCATCTTGCTATATTAAAAAATGTCCGTTTTCCAAGATCAAGGCTTCAGCTCCGTCTCCAACTTCAGCCCATTCACAAGCTGCATGCATATGGATGCAGTTTGGCAAGGGGCTGAATTCGGAGACGGAGCTGAAGCCAGGGGCTTTGAAAACGGCCATTGTTTTGAATATAGCAAGATGGCCGCGCGGTGGCTTCAATCGCGGAGCTTCGCAGCCAATGCAGTGTATAGAGATCAGTGGCATTACCGCGTTGTTAACAACCACGGGTGTAATGGTGTCTCAATGTAGTCCCATCCCGCCATTTGTAATCTGTTTGTTTATGTAATATGCTTATCCAGTCAATTTCTTTGTTCAACCAAAACCTTAAAATAATTCTTTAAACGTGTTTATTTCAAAATGTAAAACAAAAATAAAAAGTTGACGCATTTCAACATGTCACTGTGCAGTGCTTCATATATTACGTCGGGACAGGGCAAAAGAGAAAACATCTCTGTTCTAATTTACATCATCCCCCGACGCAAACATTCCATCTTCTGACTGATTACGTGGTACCCGCTGCTGCATTGGATTCGAATCGGCCAGCCAACCCCAGCAAGCTCGGTGGTCGAGTGGTTAAGACGTCTGCACTAGTAAGCAGGAAGTCGTGGGTTCGAATCCCGCCCGAGTAAGCCTGTGATTTTTTTCACACATGCTCTCGGAAAGCACTGAGTACATAGTACTTCATATATTACGTCGGGACAGGGCAAAAGAGAAAAAATCTCTGTTCTAATTTAAGATTAAAGAAGTGAACATGAAAAAGTTCGCTACAAAGGGTATAGACTATACGGTCAAGTTTAAAGATGGCCTGGACATCTACCCACCCCTCTCACGTCCTAGATTACCTGCATAAGGTGTTTGATAGTCGTCTGGAAACCTTGGAGCTAGACCCAAAGATTTAGTCCGTTTAGTGGTGACGTCATACGAACTGGACTATCCTAATCAGCATCCATTTATCCCCAGGGACGAGTTGACGGCTGAACGCTTCTTGTCTAGGGTGGAGCAGATCATCCAGTCGAACGAACAGTTCTCCTTGGACGGTAGCCTGGAGATTAATCTCACCCACGTGTCTATGCCCGTTGGTGGTAGACCTCGACAGCATCGTTATACTAATCTGGATAGATTCCTCAAAGACAAGAAGTGAATCATCCAGATAGTTAACAAGGATGACCTGTGCTGTGCACGAGCCATTGTCACGGCAAAGGCTAAGCTTGATGGTCGCGAACAATGGGCAGCTATTCGCAAGGGCTAGAATCTCCAACAAACACTCGCCGAAAACTTGCACCGCGACGCTAAAGTTCCTATTGGTCAGTGTGGCATTGAAGAAATCAAGCTGTTTCAGAAGGTCCTTCCGGGTTATCAGATTGTGGTCACTTCCAAAGAGCATTTTATTGCTATCAATACAGGTCATATTTTGCCTATTGGTGAGAACAAAACAAAGAGGTTAAATGGCGCCACCAACGGTGAGAAAGTAAATATTATTTCACTTGAAAATATTTTTACAATAACGTCTGAGTGACGTGTTCCTGACGTGAAGATTACCAGTTTCTGGTGATACTCCTGTGTTGTCTCCATAACTTTTAAACAATATGTAATTAAAATGACAAAGACAGCATATTCTGGTAATTCACGTTTATTTAACAACCAGAATGTTTATATCCAACAATAACATTACTTGTGTAATGCAAACAAAACAAAGGTCAATAATATATTACACATTTAAGCTTAAGCCACTAAATAATTAAAGAGATCTTTAAAACGAGGCGTATATTTCTGAACGCGTGCAAAAAACGTTGGAACCTATTATTTTTTACACGGCCTGAATTTCTCAAATTTAATATTCACTTAAAAATTACGTAAGGAAATATTGCAATCCCTATATAGCCTGACTTCGGGAAAATTCGTTTTCCCTCCTTGGCATGCATGCACCAACCTTAATTAAGGCCCGTCGTGATTTTTAGGTGAAATATGTTAAGTCAATGGTCGTAACTTTGTTGTCTGAGCGACGTGATTATCACGTCATATTCCAGTCAAAAAAGTTGGGAAAATCTGGTAAAATATTGACGTGAAAATCACATCATAATATGGTCAGCCAGAAACTTGAATTTGACGTTAAAACTCAGTTCATGTAAAACGTAATTCTCACGTCATAATTACGTCAGTCATACGACGGACGATGAGATTACCAGTTGACGACGTCTTCACGACGTGAGTGATACGACGTACGACGAGATTACCAGTTGACGACGTCTTCACGACGTCGGTCTGCTATCGGGAGAGTGTCTATATAGACAGGGAAGACATCCGATGTCAGCGTTGCGGCGTGCGGATACACATGTTCCAGGAGCCTACCACACAGCGGGATTTCTGCAAGTGGCTCTTTAGAGAAGGGAATGTTGGAGCCACTGTTATCTGTCATAATTTTAAGGGTTATGACTCTTACTTCGTTCTCCGTTACCTGTACGATAACGCCATACTTCCCGAGGTTATCTTGAATGGAGCGAAGGTGATGAGTATCAAGGTGGCCGCTAACGACATGAGGTCCATTGGTTCCATAAACTTCCTCCCTATGGCACTGTCCAAGCTTCCTTGGGCGTTTGGTCTTACCGAGTTGGCGAAAGGATACTTTCCTCATCTATTCAACAAGAGAGCCAATCAGGATAGGATATTGCCTCAGCTGCCCGACATGAAGTACTACAACCCAGATGGCATGAAGCCTGGTGAAAGAGAGAAGTTTATATCCTGGTACAACGAGCATCAATGTGACACATTCGACTTTAAACAGAAAATCATCAGGTACTGTCAGTTTGATGTGGATATTCTTCGTCGTTGTTGCCTCCATTTCAGAGCTCTGTTCATGAAGATGATGGCAGATGAGAACACACCCGGCATTGATCCATTCGAACACTGTATTACCATTGCCTCCGCCTGTAATTTGGTGTACAGATCCCGATATCTTGAACCGGACACATAGGGGTCATCCCACCCCAAGGATACCGGTCTAACGACAGGCAGTCCGTCAAAGCCTTACAGTGGTTGAAATGGGTATCTCACCAGACAGGTCACTATATCCAGCATGCGGCCAACAACGGAGAGATGCACGTAGGCAAGTACAAGGCAGATGGTTTCTACATCGAAGATGGGGCGGGAACGGTCCTAGAATTCCACGGCTGTATTCACCATGAGCATACTTGTCTAGCCCGCACCACTAAACACCCTCTGAATAACCTCACCATGGAGGAATTGTACCAGAGAACCTTAGAGAAACGCCAGTTTATCATCGGAAAAGGGTTCAGGTACATCGAAAAGTGGGAGTGTGAGTTCGATACCGGGATGAAGCAAAAGGGCGAGCTTAAGGCATTTGTATCCGCACTCGAGATGCTCACCCCTCTTGTACCAAGAGATGCATTCTTCGGAGGTCGTACAAATGCAACCAGGCTGCACTACAAAGCGGGACCCGGAGAGAAGATCAAGTACGTTGACTTCACGAGCCTGTACCCCTACGTCAACAAGTATGGGAAAGTCGGGCATCCAACCATCACCACGGAAAACTTCCGTGACATCAGCGAGTACGAGGGTCTCGTTAAATGTAAAGTGCTCCCACCAAGGCAGTTATATAATCCCGTCACCCCGTACAAAGCTGCTGGACGGTTGATGTTTCCTCTCTGTTTAACATGCAGCGAAACCCACTACAGCAAACCCCTTGTCAGCACAGCGATAAAGAACGTGCCCTAACTGGTACATGGGTAACACTTCAGCTTCAGAAAGCGCTCCAGATGGGTTATCGGCTCCTTCAAATCTACGAGGTGTGGCATTTCGATCAAGTTGCCCAATACGACCCCACGACCAAGGAAGGAGGCCTGTTTGCGTCGTATGTCAATGCTTTCCTGAAGATGAAGCAGAAAGCGAGTGATTGGCCGCAGTGGTGCCAGACGACGGAGCAAAAGCACCGGTACATCCAGCAGTACTTTGATAAGGAGGGTGTCCGGCTGGAGTGGGACAACATCGAGAAAAATCCTGGTCTGTGAGGGCACTGGCTAAACTCATGCTAAACAGGTAGGCTAACTGCTTTTAATTTTCGCTAATAAAACTTACATGTTCAGAGTGCTTCGTTGTCTTTCATTGGTACAATTTTGAGTGCGTATTTACTTCCTATTCTACACATGTATTGAACTGTCGCTGATTAACTGTTTCCTTTATATCCATTTATCTTAGTTTCTGGGGGGAATTCGGACAAAGATCCAACATGTCCAAGACCACCCATCTGACCGACCCAGCCGAGTACATGTACTTTGACATGATGACGAGTGACAGCATCGCCGTTAACAGCGCCAACTTTGTGAACGAGGAGACAGTAGAGGTTCATTCAGCACAAGGAGTACTTCATCGAGCCATTTGGACGAACCAACGTCATCATTGCAGCTTACACGACAGCTCACGCACGCATGAAATTGTACGAAATATTAGAGGGACATAGATCGTCGAGTTTTGTATTACGACACGGATAGTGTCATTTACATTAGTCGAGAAGGTGATTGGGAACCAGCGATTAGGGATTACTTGGGTGAACTAACGAACGAATTGGAGTCGGATAGTTATATCACAATCTTTGTTTCTGGCGGTCCTAAAAATTACGCCTACAAGTTGGCCAAGCCTGACAGAAATGGGTACTTGACGCACTGCAAAGTCCGCAGTATCACCTTAAACTACCGGAATCAGTTCATCGTAAATTTCGATAGAATTTCTCAGATGGTGAAAGGGGAAGGCCCAAACAAAGTTCAGGTGGTTGATCCTTGTAAAATAACACGAAACAAGAAAACCATGAATATAGAGACACGAGAATAGAAGAAGTATTATCAGTTGGTTTACACCAAGCCACGGGCGGATCCAGAACACAATTTTTTGGGGGGCCAAAACAAAATGTGCAATTTTTTGGGGAGGGGCCAAAAAAATGTTTGGCTGAGTTTTGTGGGTAGGTGTACGCAGTGGCTGCCTTTTTGCGACGTTTTTATGTGGGTTTTTTTTTTTTAGAAGGGGGGGGGGGGGCATGGCCTTCTTTGCCCCCCCCCCCCCCTGGTTCCGCCCTTGCACCAAGCAAGTGCCTGTTGAGAATTACGATACTGTTCCATATGGATTTTGAAAAACAATGGTTGAATTAAGTTCTCATTGCTGTTTCATTGTACACGGGGTATTTGTGTTTTTGCTCAAACTAAAGACGTAACTGGCTGTACATGTTTTCTTCCACCAGTAAAAGTGTGGGACTTGAAAAAATAACATGTACAATGTACAAGCTGGTCCCTATTTCAGCAGGTTTCAAAATAGTCGGGTGGTGGTTCGTTATTTGATTGATGATTTAAATATGTTTACTTTGTCACTTGTGCATTTAATACGTATGTAATCTTTAAATTTAAATATTTAATGAATGTCCAATGCAAGCAAATTGATCAGCTAATGCAACAAACTTACAGTTCATGCAATTGTACATTACATTTCGAACGATAAGTTCATTCGATGGTTTTAATTACACAAAGTTTTTTGCATCGGGTTTTCTTCAACCAACATAAATGTGAGAGTGGAAATTAGTGGTTTGAACAAGACAGAGTACGGTAAACGAATGCATTGAAATGAAACTTGTGTTAATAGAACAATTTTTAACAAGTTTGAAGTTTGAACGCGACTAAGGGAAGGGTGTTTACACAAGTAATGCAGTAAACCAATTTATAAAGTGAACATTTATTTGTTACAAAGTTGCAGAAAGGGGATTTCTTAAGTTCAGTCAAGTTCTAATAAATTGGTTTTTCTTTTATTATTTGAACAGGTGACGTTTGGATTGTATATAGCTTTATTCATTATATTTTAAATTTTACATTTTGTGTTTGTTTCTCTAAGTAGTTTAGTTTAATACCAGGTGTAAGATATCCTATAATAATTATAAACACAGCAACTATAACATAGTTTAACCATTCTTTCAATGAAGGATTTAATAGCTTAAGTTTGGTAATGATCAGTACATCCGGTGTGTGTATAATTAAGTTTGGAATTGTTGTGGTATATTATTAAACTGTTATTCCTAGAACATGACGAATACACATATAAAATGACTGTTTTTCTATATTAAGTTCTGCACCATCTCACTTTATCAAGGCCTATAATAATCTTTTGTCGGTGGTTAATCAGACAAATTTTATGGTTCAATTCTTATCATCGGAGGGTGATTTTTGGTTGATTTACTGCGGGTAAAGACTTGATGTAACTGTGCCGAACAACTTTGTCACATGTTTGACAGTTTAGATTGAAATAGATAACGGATTCAAACGATTGTGCAGTGACATGTTGAAACGCGTCAACTTTGTATTTTTGTTTTACATTTTGCAATACACCCGTCTAAAGGATTATTTTAAGGTTTTGGTTGAACAAAGAAATTGACTGGATAAGCATATTACATAAACAGATTACAAATGGCGGGATGGGACTACATTGAGACACCATTATACCCGTGGTTGTTAACAACGCGGTAATGCAGACAAATTACTCTCTTCCCCCAAACTCGTGCATTATTCCGTCTGCCATCCAGGGTCTACCTTTGTTCCACACACAATCCTAGGTCCCGCATTGTTTTCTTTGTGTTCCAACTCACCATGCATATGCCGTCCTGATAAGATTCATAGGTTGTCCTTGTTTTCTTTATGTTCCATACCGTGCTCTCCGATTAAGATTCCAAGGTTCCCAGTTCTCCATCTCCCCAAACTCGCTCAATGTTCTCTATAAATTTGTTGACAGGCTTGTATATTTACATTTGTGTATTTACGGTTTTGCATGAAATGCGTTCGTACGTGCTTGACTATATTCTCACACTTTTGTTCTATGTAGGTTTATCTGTTATGTAAATTTGTTGCAGTATTTTTGTTTAATGTGCACTACGTGTTTCATATCAGTGCAAGTGTTTCACAGTTGTGAGATTAATTTCGTGTGGTTGTGTGTTGAATTGCAAACGTTACTTCTTTTTCGTGATTGAAACATGTTGTGACGCACTACTTTTCGAGGCATTGTGTTTCGTGTTTTGACATTAAATTGTTTTTAATTTTGAAAGTTTAGTTGTGCCGTTTTTTTGTTTTATTATATGCTTGTTTGAATAGTGTGTTTAAATGTTTGCTTTATACGCGCGTTTTACTTTTTACTTATTTTCGTTCTTGTTTGCAATTTAAACATGTTGTGACGCATTACTTTCGATTTTGTTTTTAGTGGTTTTTTTTTTGGGGGGGGGGGTTTGTTAAGTTTGTTTAGTCTGTTTATTTTTCTATTTTTATTTTTTATTTTTTTAGGTTTGTATATTATTCCTCTTTTTTTAAATTTTTTTTTTAGTTTTTTAGTGTTTTAGTTTTTTAGTTATTTGGTTTTGTTTTTTTGTTTTGTTTGGTTTCTTTTTTTTCTTTTTTTTTGGTATATATTTTTGGTTTTCTTGTTTTCTGATTTTTTTAATTTTGTTTTCGTGTGTTTCTATTATATTTCGTTGTTTTTCGTTGTTTTTGCATTTCGCTGTTTGGTTTGTAAAATCTGTTTTCGGTAGTTTGTTTTTACGCCTGTCATATTTGTGCAAGTATTTTACAGTTTTCGTGTATATAGGCCTGTGTGTTGAATTCTTACTGATTGTTGTGACGCATTACTTTTCGGTGTTTTGCCTTTTGCAAATCTTTACAATTTACTTTAAAATTGTGCTCTGAAGTCTGATTTTCCGATATGTCATACAAGTGGAAATTATATGGGTAATACTTTTGGGACATTCAGCATTTATAAACTGACTGCAAAACACATAGTGAAGAAGAAACTGCTGGAACATTTAAGGGAATTGATCACTGAAAACAAAACGTGTTATCTGTCTCTAAATTACAAAGAAGATATCGTTCCAAAAATATCCAACGAACGAAACTGGACGGTAAAATGCAATTCAGGGTTTTCTTTGGTTTTTATTCAAGGCTGTCTTTGGTACTAAGATTTGTGCATAAACGGTTAAATTCTAAATTCCAAATTGGACAGAGGCAAGTCTGATGTACAATCGTATGACTGACTGAATCCATTCACGGCTGGGCGCGATGTTTTCAATTTGGCATTCGTACTTTTTAAAACGTTCAGAAACCATAATACCCGTGTGATTCTTATGGGTCCGATGTGTTACCTGTTTGCAATGGCCCATCATCGCCTATTGGCCCTTAGTTCCCAATAATTTATAGTGCAATGGCAACCCCGGTTTTGCCCTGAGAGGTCTAAGATCTCGATTCCTGGGGTAAAATGATGCAACGAAGTAGTCTCAGTCGATTGCCTGGTGCTTATGAACGGCTTGTACAGCAGGGAGCTTCCATCTGGAGTTGCAGGACTAAAGATTACCGTCGGTCAAGCCGTTGCTCCTATCAGCTATCATATTGGCCATTCGCTCAACAACTTCTGCTGGATCCATCTTATCCCTTTCAATACCAAGGCATATTTTGTGACTGGATACCACACTCATGTACATGACATGTCCACTTCTTTACCAGACACTTTTGGCCAAGTTTTAGTGTACAGCGCCCTCACAAGGCAATAATGAAAGGCTATTATTCTTCTTTGAAGTGTTGTGGAATCCTGAGGTTCATTGAGAAACAGTACCCCAACCTAACTAATTGAATGAGAACTAAAATATTGCTCTTTGAAAAGAGATTTATTTTGAGGGGTGGTTCATAAATCCCCAACTCTCAAGGAATGTGCGACAATTGTATTCAAATTAAAGGATTGTTGTGATAATTGCACAAACTTAAACAAATGAGTACTGTTTTGATGCAGTTAAGAGGGCATTTCTCAAACCCTGGCTTGGGCTCGGGCTTTGCGTAATTTTTTCCCTAGATTAGGCAAGATCTTGAATAGTTTTGGCTACATGTACATGTACAAATGTATATAAAAGTTTGATGTTTTAATCCGGAGCCAGTCTGTTAGTATATTTACGTATCAAGGCTTCAGATTGGCAATGGGACTGCGTAATAGCTGGAGACGAAGCCAGGGTTTGAGAAACCCCCTGAAAGTTAAAATGAAGGCCACTACATGTATATGCACAGCATTTATACTAGCCCACAGTGCAATTTATGTCCTCTTCATGGTAATTCACAACAGATATAAAAGTATACAAATAAGAAAATCAAGTCAAGAAGATCTTGAAGAGGCAAAACCTAAAAAGCGACAGCTTGTGTAAGGCATACCAGACATAACAAAACACATAAAAAAAAAACAAGTAAAGATTTAGAAACATAAGTTATACAGTGTACACAAAGCAACTATAATACACGTCGCTAGCGCTGATTGACCAGCAGTGAAAATCTATACAATGTGTCAAATCGAGCTAACTCCTACGGAGCTCTAGAAGTGCCATCCGACTTGTCGAGATCCTGACATATTTTATCTCGGGATGTCGACATATTACAGGCAAGATGACGACATCCGTAGATAATTTATCACGGAATGACGACATCCTGAAAGTAGGATGACGACATCCCCAGATAATTTATTGTGGGATGACGACATTCTGATTGACAGAAGTCGACATCATTCTTTCTTTCAAAAAATATATGAAAGCTTACACGATACTTTGCACGATAATGTCCGGAACTAATAAATTATCTCAGGATGTCATCATCCCACTTTCAGGATGTCGTCATCCCTTGATAAATAATTTTGGGATGTCGTCATCATACTTTCAGGATGTTGTCATCCCGTGATAAATTATCAGAGGATGTCGTCATCTTGCCTGTAATATGTCGTCATTCTGAGATAAAATATGTCAGGATCTCGACAAGTCGGATGGCACTTCCAGAGCTCCGTAAACTCCCTATAGCTGCCCATCTCCGTTACAAGCCATGGACAAAATTGTGAAAAAATAGAATTTTGCAATGTCAACGTATTACGGATCTGACAAATTAGAAGGGTCGATCAGAGTTCAGGAGACTGCAAAAATACAGGTCTACCTAGACAAGTACATGTAAACAAAATAGCGTGCATTGTAGTTCTTTTTCTTCCCAATTTCACTTAAATTGGTAACTTTTTTTAAGGAAACGGTTGTTTAGGAGGATTATTTATTCATGATTATGTTGGTACCTTCCCCATTTATTATAATTATTAGTTGCAATTTTGCGTCAATCGTAAGATGTGTAATTTCTGATCAGTCAATGTTTTGCGTGTGTAGTCAATATACGACATGAAATGTGTGCACGGGCAGGCAAAATTGGACAAACAAACAACATTTTTGGGAACTTAGGCAGACTGTACATTAGTGATTTAGGTCTCAAGACCCACTTTTCTTAATGAAATGCTACGAATTTCGTTTAAAAACATCAATCAAAGAACTAAACAAACGTGTTCATGCTGAGACGAAACAATGAGAACAACTCTTCAGCTTTCATTGCGCCAATTTTAACTTGCCATGAAACGAAAATGTGTTGAAGCATTGCGTCATCACTAGTGTGCCATTAAAATCAAAGTAAATATTTGTACAGTTATGTGGCATTGAAGACTCAATTTGATAATGGGTCGGCAAATGGACAGAAAAAAGTAGGTCTTGTTTGAAATTAGTGAGGAACTAGAGTTCGTGCGTTTTAGACCGACCGTAGTACCTTCAATACCGTTGTACGTAAGCCCAGCAATCAACATTTGCGAGTGTTCATGAGGTCAGCGATGCTTGCGTTCCATCCAATTAACTATCGGGATTGTACCTTAGCTTGTTGTTATTCATAATAAGGCCTGGCATATGATATACATGATTATTCTACTCAATAGTATACACACCCTCCCTCTCGACTGCATATGATGCACGATATGGGGCAGAGGAAACCCCCCCCCCCCTCCTTTGTGTTGGTCATTGTGTTCCGGAATCTTAGGAATTCTTTTCAGAGGTCGGGGGGTGTGATAGGTAACAATAGTCTGGAGAGTGTATATGGTATAGGGACAAAAGGGGGGTACCCCTCTGCCCCATATCGTGCTGGGTACACTCGACTGACTGATGTATACAATGGGTGCGTTCGATTAGCTTACACCATAAACATTCATTTTTCAGCGTATTCGCTTTAAACAAAATAGCGAATACGCTGAAAAATGAATTCCAAAGAAAGCACATGGCTTCGCTGGCAAAATATCCTCCCGGTGCGGCGTGAACAAAGAAGAGAAACTGATAAACAAGGTTTATGAACATGAACGTTGAGATACATAATTATTGCTTTAACCATCAACAGCAATATCACAGAAATTTGCAGAAACTGTAAGGTTCTATGTCAAGATGTACAACTCAATCACATGGTCATTTGGGACCGCAATTGAAATAAGTTTTATAAAACTTTTGTTTGCGTTATCCCTGCTTTTCCACTGTATGGGGGACTCTCTGTGTTAATTGTTAACTGATAGTTCTAGATAATTAATTTATATATATATGCGAATTAATCAAATCAAATCAAATCAAATAAAAATGGTTTGAAAAGACGCACATCTGCAACACGGCATCGGGGATTACAATAACAATACGGCAATGCTAAGGAATTGGTGTATTACATTTGCACGCCGGGGAGAGCAAAGGGGGATATTAACTCTCACATCAGAACCCACACACGTGCACACACCCCCAAAACATACAATGTTACCACACTGACTGCTTGTAATAACTGAGGTGTGGCACCATTGAGAAACATCCCTATACTGCTTTATTTATGTCTCTACTTGGCGTAAGCAACTAGCAGGCATTTGCGTTCCCTGCATTTAAAATGGTTTGATCCTGAAAACCCACATGTTGAAAATATCCCACTGAAATTCCCGCCATCTCCCATTTGTAACCTTGTAACAATAGAAGTGGGGCATCGTTGCAAGTACCATATGCATTGTATACACCAGTCAGTCACCGGGCGGGAGGGCGTGAAAACTAATGATTAGTGTCGCTGACTCTGAGATCGCAAGCAATATATTAGGAATCAACACGTGCTTCACTGAAGTGTCTTCGCAAAAGTCATGGAAATCTTTATTTCTGAAACTGGATTCCAGTTTAACACCATGAATCATTAGGCACTCCTGAAAACTATAAATGAAAAGAAAAACAAGAAGAAACCTTAAGTAAGAAACTATACCTCCACTTCAACCTAGCGACAAGTACACGTAATGTGAGGCTGATCCTTGGTTATATGTGTAATTGCAAGCAGAAAAAAAAGCGGATTTAACATGTCAAATAAACCAACATAATGTGCACTACATGAATGGGGTGTATGATCATCTACATGAACATGTATTAAGAATTCTAACCCGCATCTAGTCCTTAGACAATCACAAACCATTTTACGAAACCTATCAGATCATTGCTTGATTAAACAAATTAATGTTGGAGAAGTACATGTCCACTTTAAGTCCACTGCATGGGTCCGTAATGCACACACACGTGAGTTCATATTGTTCCTCATAAATCAACGAAATTTTATTTCGTAAATCACAGAAAAGTACTTGTTTCTATCACACACTGAAGTCATAATCATTAAAAGTAACAATCATTCATACCTCCGTGCCTCTCAGCTCTGACATTTGGCTAAAATATAATGGAAAATCTTAGGGATTTACGCATCCAAATACTCTGAATTTCTCTGAGTCAACGAGTGATCGATTTTGTGATGGCGCAACTCGTCCTGTCAATGGAGGGCGCTGTAACTACGCACCGTACTGGACCAACGTCAGTTACAATTAGAATAACCATGTATATCATATGCCAGGCCTTATTATGAATAACAACAAGCTAAGGTACAATCCCGATAGCTAATTGGATGGAACGCAAGCATCGTTGACCTCATGAACAATCGCAAGTGTTGATTGGCTAGGCTTACGTACAACGGTATTGAAGGTACTACGGTCAGTCTAAAAATACACGAACTCTACATAAACGTCCTCGGCGCACCGTTACGGAAGCAGACCGATCAAAATAAGGACCACGTTGAAAAATAAACAGTTACTTAAGTACAATTTATGTCAGGGCTTCGTGATAATTCGACGCACAATTAAGTTGATTGAGGCGAATCATATTCGTGCTACGCTACAGCAGGCATTACACAATCAATTTACAAGATAAACTGGGGCAAAACTCATCTCAGTGACAACACTGTGAGTATAGGAGGGTTGCCTCCCTCCCTCAGACGAACACAGAACGACACACATTTGTTGAAGAACAGAAGTCCCTAAACATTATGGAAGAGATACTGGCACTACGGATCTTTAAGACAATCATCGGAATTCTGGGCATCTTAGGCAACGGTCTCGTTTGCATCGTCATCTGTAAAGTCTCAGCGATGCAGACTCGCACCAATGCCTTCATCTTCCACCAAGCCGTGGTGGATTTCCTGGGCTCCACTATGATTCTCCTGCAGAGCGAAGTCCCGCTACCAGACCCAGTGCCCAATGACGCCCTGGGGTGGATTGTGTGTCATGTCTGGTTCTCCAACTTTGTGCTGTTTCTTCTGTATGTTATATCGACTCTCAACTTGGTGTCAGTTACCATGGAGCGGTATTTCGCTATCGTCTACCCCTTCAAATACCAGAAGGTTTTCACCACCCTGCCCCGTCTGAAAGTCGGTGTAGTCATCGTGGCATGCTGGATTTTTGGTATAGTCCTGAAGTCTTACAATCTAACCATCTTCGAGGTGCAACATGGTAGCTGCGTTTCGAGTGCCATAATCTGGTCCAAAGTTATTGGCATTCTGACGGCCGTCTTGCAGTACGTGCTGCCGGTAGCAGTGATGGTTTTTGCTTACATCCGCATCAGCGTGGAGCTCAAGCGAGGAGCCGCCCGGGTTGGACCGGCACCAGTGGCCGTTGGTCCTGCTGCCGGAGCACCGTCCCCTAGGGCTGACAACACCCAACCAGCAGATATGATGGAGTCCCTCCTCCGGGCTAGACGCAACATTTTCAAGATGCTTTTGATCGTCTTTGTTACCTTTCTGATATGCTGGACTCCCAACCAGGTCATCTTTCTCGTATTCAACTTCGGCTGGCCACTGAAATTCAACGAGTGGTACTACTTGCTCTCCGTGACAATGGTGGCCTCAAATTGCTGTGTCAACCCGGTTATCTACGCCTTCAAGTACCGCCAGTTTCGCAACGCTCTGCGGGAGATGTTTGGTAGAAAACGCAGCCGCAACGATGCGTCCGGTTCCATGTAACTCCACTGAGCCCAATAGATAGGCAGCCTGCCAGTTCAATCTCAAGTTGGATATTAACGCCTAAGATCTCCTCAACACAGTTGTAGTCTCGAGCTATCAACCAGATCCCAAGGGTGTGAGATTGCTCATATGTTGCATTGCTTCAGTCGGTGCCTGCTCTTGCATCACTCAAGAGGCACTCTTTTCACACTTCTTGTACCCTTTTCGGCTACGTCACAAAGTAAACAATACTGTAAAAACCTTGAGAATCTTGGTAAGTGTTTTGCGCGAATTAGCAGAAGCATCCATTGTTGAGCAGTTCATTTTTTTATAAGCAGAATTCTCCCGAAGAGAAGTTTCCCTGAAACATATCTAGTAATCCAGAGAGAAAGTTTGCAGATACACTGTGTGACACGACATATTATGCTTGGAAGATGTATGCAAAACATTGATATCTAAAATAAATATTTTACCCAGTTAGTAGCAGCAATTTACTAGGCACCAAATGTTTAATCCAAATGTGTAAAATCGTTTTGTGTTCAAAATCATCAACTAGATATTGTCTTTACTTTCTACTGTAATTTCAGTGCACCAAACTATATATAAAAGCAAAAAAACACCTTAGGCACTGTAGATCGACCACAAGGTAGACAATAAGCGTGCGGAGACCAAATATATATTGGCTACACCGGAGGGATGTACATGTATATTAAAACAACCCCAACCTCCACCCCCCCCCCCCCCCGATCCCCAACCCAAACCTAAACCCAAACACAAACCCAACACCCAGTCGTACTTCCCCAATACGTCCGAGGACAATGCTTTGTGTTTCCTATTGTTCCTTTAATATAACCAACCCCCATAGACTAAGCACGTATCCTTACGTTCGAGGACCGATTTCAACAAAAGACTCTACGTTCGAGGACTGAAAGGTTTCTTTGTGTTTTCTTTCTTCTCTTGTCCTCGGAGATATATACAGTGCACGTACACCCAAACCCAACACCCGACACCCAAACCAAACCCAGTTATGTCAATGTTCTTGTTCTCTTTCTTCTTCAATGTAGTGAATCATATCAAATGTGTATCAATGAACAATTATAGCATCGTACTGTAGATATTTGTTCCTGTTTTTGTCACGATTTTGTCAGCAGCAACGAAATTTAATATTTTAACACGTCAACGACAATTTGGGAATAGACATTATAGATCGACCACAAGGTAACAACAAGCCTGTGGAGACCAAATATATATTGGCTACACCGGAGGGATATACATGTACAATAAAAACAACCACAACCACAACCCCAACCCCCAAACCCAAAACTCAAACCCAACACCCAAACCCCAAACCCAACCCCCAAACCCAAACCCAATGCCTAAACCCAGCACCCAAACCAAAACCAAAACCAAAACCAAAACACGCCCAAACCCAATACCCAAACCCAACACCCAATACCCAACCAAACCCAACACCCAAACCCAACACCCAAACCCAAACCTTTCTCTTTATTCTGCAATGTTGTGAATAAAATCAAATGTTTATCAATGAACAATATAGCACCGTACTGGAGAGATTTTTTTCTTTTTGCTTTTTGGTCACGAAATTTTGTCAGCAGCACGAAGATTATATATTTTAACACGTCAACGACAATTTGGGAATAAAACTAACCAGGAATAAGCACAGATAGTACGGGAAATTAGGCCTATTGCTAAATGGTGTGACTTCGTTCAAGGTAGTATACACGATTGGCTTTTGCTGTAATTTTGAGAAATATATCAATTTGGCGGTTAGTATATTATAGCGTGCTAGCAAATACTGTATCACTGACCTGTTTCAAGTTTTGTGTGCATAGATGCTGGGAAAAACCGTCGTCTGCGTAAAGAGAAAAAATATGTTCTAGTAGTCTAGATCCCTGACCATACTTTAGCCGAAACGAAGCAACTTATAGATGTCAGGGAATTATCAGGTCGGGGAACTAGACTATTTCTTACGATTGTTACGCGTAATTAATTTCGCCGGTATACCCTCGTCATGGAGGGTACCAGTAAACTTTATCGAAAAAAAGTTGTCTTTTAAAAAAGTGTTTTACCGGATCACAGTTTTGGTTCTATTCGGGTAAGTTGCGTGAAAAGGTTCCTGTTTGGTTACCGGTTTCTCTCACTGACTTTTCTCACGTGTTTTACTATACTACTGAGGACAAGACATTGACTAAGTACACATCTGTAAGGACCGTTTTCAGCAAAAGACCTACCCTCCCTCCTGGTGTCCTCAGTCGTTGTAATACAATACATGTACACACAATCACTATGTACATCTAACAAAAGAACAAGCACGAATTCGTAAAGGTATGCATGTGTTCAAGGGGTTCTAATGATGCTGAAGCAACATCATGGCCTAAGATTCACGTTGATAAACTGACTTTCACATATAGGCATTCCCTATTAATAATCATACCATCATAAGAAACAATTCTATAATTCAAAGCTTTAGAGTTACTCCAATTTCGTTATAATAATCTTCACATATTTAAATTTGTAATTCGAAATATATACATGTATAAGTTTGTAGGTCTTGTGTACATGCAGATGTTATTGCTCGTATAGAGCAAATGTCTAAATAATTGTCTACACCTAACCGAATCTACGGAATCGTAAAAGCTTGCGTTGCACACGCCAGATTTACATGGTCGACTGGACTCGATGTAGCTGTATCGTGCCACGCAGAACAACACGTGAAGAGGAGATGACATGGAGAAGATACTTGCACTGAAAGTCCCAGCAATGCAGACTCGCACGAATGCCATCATCTTCCACCAAGTCGTGGTGGATTTCCTGGGCTCCACCATGATTCTCCTGCAGGGCCAAATCCCGCTACCAGTATCCAGTGCCAGATGAGGCCTACGGTTGGATAGTCCGCAGCATATGGTTTTTTTTGTTCGTGATCTCGACGTACAAGCGAGAAAGAAAACATTCGTTGCAATGTGGACGAACAAAATGTGGTGTGAACAAAATGATCGCCTCAATGGTGAATAAATCAAAGGTCTTTCTGTCCTTCTTATCTGTATAACAAGGCATTTTCCAAACTAGTTTGAAGGCAGAAATTATAATTTAAAAATGTAATTTTGCAATTTGTACTTTATGTATCTGTCATTATTTCACCCGTTTCATTACATTCGATAATGTGTCTTTTGTCATCTGTGGATAGTCGGGGAACTAGACTATTTCTTACGATTGTTACGCGTAATTAATTTCGCCGGTATACCCTCGTCATGGAGGGTACCAGTAAACTTTATCGAAAAAAAGTTGTCTTTTAAAAAAGTGTTTTACCGGATCACAGTTTTGGTTCTATTCGGGTAAGTTGCGTGAAAAGGTTCCTGTTTGGTTACCGGTTTCTCTCACTGACTTTTCTCACGTGTTTTACTATACTACTGAGGACAAGACATTGACTAAGTACACATCTGTAAGGACCGTTTTCAGCAAAAGACCTACCCTCCCTCCTGGTGTCCTCAGTCGTTGTAATACAATACATGTACACACAATCACTATGTACATCTAACAAAAGAACAAGCACGAATTCGTAAAGGTATGCATGTGTTCAAGGGGTTCTAATGATGCTGAAGCAACATCATGGCCTAAGATTCACGTTGATAAACTGACTTTCACATATAGGCATTCCCTATTAATAATCATACCATCATAAGAAACAATTCTATAATTCAAAGCTTTAGAGTTACTCCAATTTCGTTATAATAATCTTCACATATTTAAATTTGTAATTCGAAATATATACATGTATAAGTTTGTAGGTCTTGTGTACATGCGGATGTTATTGCTCGTATAGAGCAAATGTCTAAATAATTGTCTACACCTAACCGAATCTACGGAATCGTAAAAGCTTGCGTTGCACACGCCAGATTTACATGGTCGACTGGACTCGATGTAGCTGTATCGTGCCACGCAGAACAACACGTGAAGAGGAGATGACATGGAGAAGATACTTGCACTGAAAGTCCCAGCAATGCAGACTCGCACGAATGCCATCATCTTCCACCAAGTCGTGGTGGATTTCCTGGGCTCCACCATGATTCTCCTGCAGGGCCAAATCCCGCTACCAGTATCCAGTGCCAGATGAGGCCTACGGTTGGATAGTCCGCAGCATATGGTTTTTTTTGTTCGTGATCTCGACGTACAAGCGAGAAAGAAAACATTCGTTGCAATGTGGACGAACAAAATGTGGTGTGAACAAAATGATCGCCTCAATGGTGAATAAATCAAAGGTCTTTCTGTCCTTCTTATCTGTATAACAAGGCATTTTCCAAACTAGTTTGAAGGCAGAAATTATAATTTAAAAATGTAATTTTGCAATTTGTACTTTATGTATCTGTCATTATTTCACCCGTTTCATTACATTCGATAATGTGTCTTTTGTCATCTGTGGATAGTCTGTGCAATGTTGATGTGAGTGCAACAGCCCCCCCCCCCCCCCCCCCCCCCCCCAGCCCTACGCCGCCGTTGTGTAAGTGTGAGCTTTGTCAACATGTTTCTTGAGATTTGAATGCATTATTATATTTTGGCAGCGGCATTTCAAGTTTAGTTGTGCATACGAAGTGTTTCACCTGTGTTAGGCCAAGTAAACAAATAACAGTTGATCGTCGGTGTTCTTTTTCAAAAAGAGGAGGATGCGGGAGTTTTCTTATTTGTTATCTTTTTCAAGATGGCCGCCAAGCATTTAAATTTAAAATGGTCGCCAAATGTTCAGTTCAAAATAGCGGCGAGCTACTTATTAGATATTCTACTGGTAAGTTGAGTCAAAATATCCATGTGAAACAGTGTTCTGTGTATTTTAATAAAGTACCCAATTGTTTGTGCATGTTCTTTTAACTTCAATTGCATTTCACTTCAACAAACCATTCAGCTCTCATCGCGAATGCCAGTGAATTACCGCGTTTGCTGGCTTTTTAGAAGTCTAACATAGCGGGAAATGAAATCGATAATCGAAAGAATGGTGCCAAGATAAAGCGAAATACATGAAAATTCTAGCTTTTCTGGAGGAAAAAAATAACAATAACAAAAAAGGCTGCTGCTTCAAAAAAGGATGCGGGCGGGTACGATCAACTGGTGGTTTTTTTTTTAACTTGGCCTTAGTTGTTTAGTGAATATGCATACTGTTGCAGTTACCGTGTCTAAGCGATTGAAAAATAGAACTTACAGGAAAATGGATGATACAAGCACACCCGTTATATTTGCTAGTGACTGTGGTTGCAAATTATTGAATTATTTAAGCAAACAGCATCACTGCCACCGGCACCACGTACTGCAAGACGGCCGTCAAACTTCCCACGACTTTGGATCGAGATGCGGCATTGGACACGCAGCTACCATCTTGTACTCTGAAGATAGTGAGGTTGTAAGATTTAAGGGCAGTCCCAAAAATCCAGCATAGCGCGATGATTGCACTGACTTTGAGCTGTGGGCGATTGGCGAAAGCCGCCTGGTACCTGAACGGGTGAACGATGGCGAAATACCGCTCCATGGTCAACGACATCAGGTTGAACGTCGAGATGATGAACAAGAGAAACAACACAAAGTTGGAAAACCAAACGTGACACACTATCCACCCCAGGGCGTCATTGGGCACTGGGTCTGGTAGCGGGACTTCGCTCTGTAGAATAATCATGGTGGAGCCCAGGAAATCCACCACGGCTTGGTGGAAGATGAAGGCATTGGTGCGAGTCTGCATCGCTGAGATTTTACAGATGACGATGCAAACGAGACCGTTGCCTAAGATGCCCAGAATTCCAACGAAAGTCTTGAAGATGCGCAGTGCCAGAATTTCCTCCATTCTGCTTATTGGTGTAGCAAATTTGTGTCGTTCTGCGTCCGTCTGAAGAAGTCAAGATACGGCTCCTTTTTATACTAACAAAAAGTTATTAATTGACGTCACAAATCATTACGCGACCATGATCAATATCTGATTACACTGGCCACGATATATGACGACGATAACGGAAACGATGAGAACGAACGCCATTGATTGGTGAAATTGTTCACCCACCAATAAAGAGCGTTTAGTCGCATCGTTTTCGTTTTCGTCATCGTTATTGTGGCCAGTGTGACCGGTCCTTTTATGCAAGAGTGAAGTGGTTCGCACGTACGTGTATAGCACCGCTGAGTGAAAACAAAATTGAGGTCATCATTTAAAATTCGGCATCGAAAAATTAAGGTCACTTTTTGAAAAAAAAAGGTGCAATACACCACTAAACCCAGCCCACCCTGTGGATCTGTTATGTTTGTCCCAGCAATGATGACAGCGCAGACGGTTTCTTCCGATTATTACAGAGCGCCCGCTACAAAATGTCCGATTCCCTCCAACCGCCCTGCTTTTCCCAATTTCCACGGTCGGCTGGTTTCGGGAATTTCACCATCATTCCCCACTAAGCTGAGCCACATTCGTTGACCATTTCGCTATCGTTCACCCCTTCAAGTACCAGGCGGTTTTCGCAAAGAGCCCACAGCTCAATGTCGGTGGTGTCATAGCAGTGTGTTGGATCTTTTGGATCGCCATCAATTCGTACAATCTAGCCATCTTCAAGGTGCAAAATTGAAGATGGTAGCTGCGTTTGGAGTGCCGCATCTCGATTAGTCCACTGCCTGGACTGTTTTCGGATACTCACACCTGAAAACATTCCAGTTTTGTTTTGTTTTGTTTTGTTTTGTTTTGTTTTGTTTTGTTTTGTTTTGTTTTGTTTTGTTTTGTTTTGTTTTGTTTTGTTTTGTTTTGTTTTGTTTTGTTTTGTTTTGTTTTGTTTTGTTTTGTTTTGTTTTGTTTTGTTTTGTTTTGTTTTGTTTTGCGGTGAACTTTTCGCGTGGGGTCACACAAAGTCGAGCGCGCGCACGCGCAAACAGCAGTTGATCTGGACGTTTTTTTCTGGGTGGTGTCTGGAGAGGGCGCGCTACCAAACTTTTCTTTCGTAAGGCGCGAATTATCTTTTCCCAAAAGTTTGGATTGGGATTGTTTGGATACTTTTATTCTTACCTAACCGGACACCACAAACAAAGACCAGGGACACCAAAATGCGATTGTGTTGGTGTATTTCGGCACAACAGGCTGTGTACATAACGACGCCTGAAGGTTAAAGAAGGCCAGGTGATTTATTTATTTTATTTTTTGTATTTTTTTATTCTTTTAAAGGTACTGCCTTAGTCTAACAAGAGAAATAATGTTTGACGAAGAGAAATAAAGGTATAACTTAGCTGACACTTGCTGGTTAAACTCGAACTGCCTCTGATTGCCCTCTCTGCGCCACTTTGCCTTCGTCGAGTCTTTCAGCTTCTGCGTTAGAGATGGGGGGGGGGGGGGGTCACTTGTTGGGGGGGGGGGGGGGGGGGGGGTCACTTGTTCTCGCTGTTCACCGTTTCCTTTTATATATGCTTTGTGATTTGTTTCCCCTTTTCAAGGGGGTGGAGTATTTTGTATTTTGTATTATAATTGTTTATTTCTTTTTTTGTAGGGCAAGTCTAATGGTAATGTTTTCTTGGGGGGTTTATTTGTTCTTGGTGTGTTCATTGTTTCCTTTTATATATGTTTTAAGATGTGAATTTCCCCCCCTTTTTAAGGGGGTGGAGTATTTTTATTTGAATTTTAATGGTTGTATACTACCGTGCAATAAGTGTAATTTTAATTACTGTATATGTGCAATTTTAACGTCTGTCGTATTTTATTATTTTTGTTGCAATAGAAATCTATTTTATATAAATTTTTGTTTATAAGCCAGTGGCATTGGAGTTGGAGGCCTTCGGGTCATAGTTTTTAGGTAAACTTTTTTAACTCCAGGCATGTGCCCCTGGTTAATTGTTTTGTTTGTATTGTATTGTTTATTTGTTTGTTTTTGATATGCCAAATAAATAATAATAATAATATGTGGATTTGCTTTGCAGATCCAAAACCTCCGCCTTGGTGTTACTTAATTTGTGGTCAAAGACTAGGGTAAATTCCGAAAGCATGGCCCTAAAATCCTCCCGAGTGGCTGGTTTATCATCCCCGGGCATCATAGTAGCGATGGTATCTTGGATAGGTCTTAGGATTTTTCAACTATTGGAGGAATTTTTTGAGCTGTTGAGGCTGTGCGGTACCAACGTGAAGTAAGGCTAACGAAAAACCCCACCCAATTCCCGACAATCCTGGCATACCACAGTTCCCCGAAGGAGAACACTGCCCCCAACGTGTGGCGTGCCCAAGCAACGGGAAGAAAACAAATATGTTCTAATTCGCACCCGGTCGCTCAACCGAACATATTTATATATACATATATATACGGACGCATATATTATAGGTATATAATGCAATGAATTCTCATCGTCAGCCAAGCATTCCGATGGCTCAGTCGATACGGTGCAAGGCTGAGAAATTAGAGATTGTGGGTTCGAAACCTCGACGGTACCGTTCTTTAAAGTCTATTTTGTTTTCGAATTTTCAGCTTTGGATGATATTTTTTAAAGGGAAATAAAGTCAGAAATTTCATTCGGTTGGAATTCATTTCTTTTTTTCTAATTTGTGGCTCCGGAGGATTGTTTTTATAAAGGGAAGTAAAGTCCGAAATCTCATAGCGTTATCCCCATTCGGATGTCGTTTGGGGAAAAAAAATCGCCGGCCGGCCGGGACATATAAAATAAAAAGAACCACCAGAATCTGGACTATTCTCGATCCGAAGTCATGGGTTGTTGGACGGTAGCCGGTAGCAGTGGTGCTGTTCGCTCACATCCGCATCAGCGTGGAACTCAAGCGAGGAGCCGCCAGGGTGTTGGGCCCTGCGCCGGCCGCGGTATGTCCCCCTGCTGACAGAACACTGAACACAGACACAGCCGGCCAACCAGTAGGCATGCAAGAGTTTGCATGCAGGAGTCCCTCCTTAGGGCCAGACGCAACACTTTCAAGAACGCAAATTATTTCTGCCATGAAAAAAATATTAAAAAGTGACTTTTGAGAGCTATTTTTATCAAGTCCCCTCTGCCACAAGATAGCCCGCTGGTGCCATTTGTCTAAAAGTCGTCGCTGCGGGCAGCAAACAAATCTGACGTCATAACAAGAACTCCCATTGTATGCCAAGTGCTTGGACACTCGTGTTATGACGTCAGATTTGTTTGCTGTCCGCACCGACGACTTTTAGACAAATGGCACCAGCGGGCTAGAGGGCACTTGATAAAAACAGCTCTCAAAGGTCACTCTCTTAATTTAATTGCAGAAATAATTGACTGTTCTATTTTACAATACCCAATCTATACATCAAACTATAAAATGACGCAGACTTCTCTAAGCAATCAACATCCTCTTTAAGCTGAGTTATATCTGTGGGGTTTTATTTGATTGTGTTGACCACGGAAATGCGCCCTCGTGTGGTCACTCGCCGTTTATCTTGGACCATAGACGAGCAATAATGCCCTCATAGAGTCTGACGTCAGTTGGCGGACAACTGGCTCCAAACAAATAGATATTCGACTGTTCATTTTTTAACAGCCAGTCATGCAAACAAATTGACACAAAATAACAAAAGTATTCTGGTTCCAAACATCACATTGACGTCATCACTTCGGTACTATAGTATGTCAGGAAAATATTACCTATTTATATAATATAATAACTACTCCAAAAGAGTGACATTTCCACTCTTTCGAGGAGCCATATAATAAGGGACCACTCTTTTTAGACTTGTCCCTTATATGGCTCCTCGAAAGAGTGGACATTTCACTCTTTTGGAGTGATTTTCACTCTTTTGGAGTGGTTTTTATAAGAGATTCACTCTTTTGGAGTGGTTTGATAATGGATTCACTCTTTTGGAGAGTGAGTTTTTTACTCTTTTACATTAAGAGAGTATATAACAAACGTCAATCAACATTATCTGCGACAGTGACATGCCCAGAGAAAAAAAACAGCATTTTGGGCTTTAGGTTAATATTATTAACCAAGGGCGTAGAATCAGCCTACAAGACTTAGTGGGGAATGATGGTGAAATTCCCGAAACCAGCCGACCGTGGAAATTGGGAAAAGCAGGGCGGTTGGAGGGAATCGGACATTTTGTAGCGGGCGCTCTGTAATAATCGGAAGAAACCGTCTGCGCTGTCATCATTGCTGGGACAAACATAACAGATCCACAGGGTGGGCTGGGTTTAGTGGTGTATTGCACCTTTTTTTTCAAAAAGTGACCTTAATTTTTCGATGCCGAATTTTAAATGATGACCTCAATTTTGTTTTCACTCAGCGGTGCTATACACGTACGTGCGAACCACTTCACTCTTGCATAAAAGGGCCGGTCACACTGGCCACAATAACGATGACGAAAACGAAAACGATGCGACTAAACGCTCTTTATTGGTGGGTGAACAATTTCACCAATCAATGGCGTTCGTACTCATCGTTTCCGTTATCGTCGTCATATATCGTGGCCAGTGTAATCAGATATTGATCATGGTCGCGTAATGATTTGTGACGTCAATTAATAACTTTTTGTTAGTATAAAAAGGAGCCGTATCTTGACTTCTTCAGACGGACGCAGAACGACACAAATTTGCTACACCAATAAGCAGAATGGAGGAAATTCTGGCACTGCGCATCTTCAAGACTTTCGTTGGAATTCTGGGCATCTTAGGCAACGGTCTCGTTTGCATCGTCATCTGTAAAATCTCAGCGATGCAGACTCGCACCAATGCCTTCATCTTCCACCAAGCCGTGGTGGATTTCCTGGGCTCCACCATGATTCTTCTACAGAGCGAAGTCCCGCTACCAGACCCAGTGCCCAATGACGCCCTGGGGTGGATAGTGTGTCACGTTTGGTTTTCCAACTTTGTGTTGTTTCTCTTGTTCATCATCTCGACGTTCAACCTGATGTCGTTGACCATGGAGCGGTATTTCGCCATCGTTCACCCGTTCAGGTACCAGGCGGCTTTCGCCAATCGCCCACAGCTCAAAGTCAGTGCAATCATCGCGCTATGCTGGATTTTTGGGACTGCCCTTAAATCTTACAACCTCACTATCTTCAGAGTACAAGATGGTAGCTGCGTGTCCAATGCCGCATCTCGATCCAAAGTCGTGGGAAGTTTGACGGCCGTCTTGCAGTACGTGGTGCCGGTGGCAGTGATGCTGTTTGCGTACATCCGCATAGGTGTGGAGCTAAAGCGAGGAGCCGCCAGGGTGGGCCCGGCACCGGTAGCCGGAGGATCCGCTGCCGGAACATCGAGCTCGGACACCGCCCAGCCAGCTGGCATGCAGGGGTCCCTCCTGAGGGCCAGACGCAACACTTTCAAGATGCTGTGGATCGTGTTCGTCACGTTCCTGGTCTGTTGGACCCCAAACCAAGTGATCTTTCTCATGTTCAATCTCGGCTGGACACTGAACTACGACGAGTGGTACTATCTTCTCTCCGTGGCGATGGTGGCCGCGAATTGCTGCGTAAACCCGGTCATCTACGCTTTCAAGTACCGCCAGTTCCGGAACGGGCTACGGGAGCTATTTTGCGGTCGACGCGCCCACGGTGAAAATGTGTCCAACTCTGCAGATCTCACACAGACTACAAGGTAGCTTTAGCAATGGTCCTTGCATCCCTTTAGTGTTTTCACTTTTCAAAGATTTCTTAGAGACATGTTGGATTTAATGCATTTTTGTTTGCACAAGAAAGAGACTACGGCATTATATGGATTATTCTTTCATGTTAGGCGCATGTTTGATAAGTTATTCCAGCAATTTAAATTGGTTTTTGTCTGCATCAATGTTATATGTACCAGTATTCTTGATATAACAACGTATATTTTTTCAGTGTCGGTTATAAAGTTATAAGGTGGATACTGGATAGCAACTTTATAGTTTTGTTAATGCCATGAGGTGTGACCTTAAAGACCAACAACATCTGCAAAACGAACCTGTACGGATATTTTTTCAATAGTAGAGCTGTGCTCTAAGACACGTTTGAGCTAAATTGTAGAGAAAAAAGTTCCACCTTTTAAATCATAAATTAAGAAACACCCGTAGGCTATAGTCTTCATTAAGATTTTATTTGTACTTAAAACCTTATTTTAACATATCCACAATTCTTAACCATAAGGAACCGGATTTTACACAATATATATCAATAGGAACTGGTAACGTTTTCACTCACAATATTGCTGTATTCATTAAAATATTAAACTTGGTAATATGTCAAATGAAGGGATTGATGTGCTTTTTCCAATGCTCATGAAAAAGTGATGACAGAAAAGTGAAAAAACGTCCTTCAAATGAAATGTGAAGTGCGATCTATTTAAACAAAGGTATATGTTATTTATTTGATTGGTAATAGAAAGAAAATGCACAGTGGTCAGATTTTAACATTAACATTTCTGTTTCGATAGATAGATAGACATACATGTATTATGTAGATATTTAGTTCGCACTTCATAGTTCACAGGGCCTAGAAAACGGGCTTCAAACCATTTGGTTGGAATTCGAGTTAACCACAGGATTCCATCAATTTTAAGTTCTGATTACCCATTTATTCCCTACTGCCATTGTAATTTTGCTTTATTCTAAGATATATGGAAAACCTAACAAATCATTAATGTTTTTTCAAAGTGAACAAAGAAACTGGCAGAGCGGGATTCGAACCTGCGACCTCCGGGTTACCGTACCGGCGCTCTACCAACTGAGCTATCTTGCCCTATGTTGGCGGTCTCCCAAATTGTCAGTATCTTTGTTCTGGTGTTTCGGGAGACCGCCAAAATGGGGCAAGATAGCTCAGTTGGTAGAGCGCCGGTACGGTAACCCGATGGTCGCAGGTTCGAATCCCGCTCGTGCCAGTTTCTTTGTTCACTTTGAAAATGTATTCAAATTTACCTAGTCAGTTTCCCTTGTGGATTGTTTGACGAATTATAAGTTTTAAAAATGTCGTATCCTCATTGAGTGATCCCCACAATAGGCCTTTTCACACTAGACAAAATCTCGGGGGCGGCCCCGGGGCGACGCGGGGGTGAGAATGTGCGACGTTTTACACTATCCATATTCGCCCCGGGGCCACCCCCGAGATTGGTCTCGCTTGGTCTCGCCCCAGGGCGAACTCACCCCTGCTCCAGGCCAAGGTTGAGATTTTTCAACCCAGGCCGAGACCGATCTCGGGGGTGGCCCCGAGGCGAAATGTCTAGTGTGAAACGTCGCCCGCGTGCGGGGTTTCG
The DNA here is from genome assembly GCA_037893225.1 of Hippasteria phrygiana. Taxonomy (NCBI): domain Eukaryota; kingdom Metazoa; phylum Echinodermata; class Asteroidea; order Valvatida; family Goniasteridae; genus Hippasteria; species Hippasteria phrygiana. The sequence continues at coordinate 457,925 of JAZGUH010000278.1, forward strand.
TACAACCCGGGTTAAGAAACAGGTGGTCTCGACAAAAGAATTCCAAAGGTCCTGTCAAAGCGCGCGCTAATGTTAATTGTATAAAGCTTGGCCGAAAGCGCAGCGCCATTATTCTGAAGCACAATTATGTGGCAGAGGGAACCCCCCCCCCCCCCCCCCCCCCAAAAGAAAAAAGTTTCTTTGTTCACTTTGTATTCAAATGTATTCAAATTTACCTAGTCAGTTTCCCTTGTGGATTGTTTGACGAATTATAAATTATTAATGTAAACGTTTTGAATAGATGTCCTTATTATTTCTATGGTTCTCATAATTGTTGCCATGAAGGAGGGTCGGTCGAAAAAACTAAAATATGCTGTAAAAGAAATACTTGTTGAACGCACATCAGGCTAAAAAAAATGATGCAAAGCGTTCAATGTATAACTGTATTTTAATTTCCATGATTTTGAAATACATTGAAAAACAAATCTTTGGCAACTTCTGGCATAATTGAAGTGAACAATATAGATTTGCACAAGTGAAATACGATGCAAGAATCTTGTTGTGCTATAAATACCTGTGCATGATTTTGAACTCTTTTTAAACAAACAAACAAACAAACAAACCCAATTTTGAAAGAATTATAAAATACTTTGGCAAATTGAGATTTTGAATTAATTACCTTTCTCTTTTTTAATCAATAGTTATTAATTACTTTAACTGTATTTTCAGTTGCATCTTGGAAAAAAAATGCTTTAAGGACTTGAACAAGCTGAATACACGTTGCCCCGATGTGATGTGGACCATTAGTGCACTGTTTTATACAGTGTCTGCTATTCATTAATTGTCCATGTACAAACGCTGTGCACAAAAAGCTTATAGCATTACTACTTCCGTTCGTGCCGCTGTGAATGCACACACAAGAGGTGCCGTGCGTAATATTGCACATTATTTTCAGATTTTTTCCCCCACGAAATTAGAAAGATTATTGGCTGTTTCGTAGTTTTACGAAACAGCCCTTGTTTTCGTTAAGATTTTTTTTTTTTTCTTTTTTTTTTTTTTTTTTTTGGCTGTTTCGAAAGTTTTTCGAAACAGCCCTTGTTTTCGTTAAGATTTTTTTTTTTGGCTGTTTCGAAAGTTTTTCGAAACAGCCCTTGTTTTCGTTAAGATTTTTTTTTTTTTCTTTTTTTTTTTTTTGGCTGTTTCGTAGTTTTACGAAACAGCCCTTGTTTTCGTTAAGATTTTTTTTTTTTTCTTTTTTTTTTTTTTTTTTGGCTTTTCCGACAATCCGTCGGAAAAGGCGTTGTTTTTGTTCTGATTTTTTTTTTTTTATTTCTTCTTCTTCTTCTTCTTCTTACTTTAGTTCTATCCCAAATCCCATAGACTTTGTACACGAATTTTATAGGTGGCACTTTGGTCACTAAACAATCTCAGATCTTAATCAAACTTAACACAAACAAAGACCCTAACCTGAAATTGTATGCCGAAGAGTGACGTCATGATGACGTCATCACGTGATTTTTTATGATTTTTTGAATTTTGAAAATCGTAACATTCTTTTCAATATATCTAGCGAACAAAAGAAGATATTTTCAAAATTCTTTTTGTTATAGCTTTGGTATGTCTCAAAGATATGCCCTAAAAAGCGAAAATTGTGTGACGTCATGATGACGTCATCAAAAATTAGTTTTTTTTTTAACGCATGTAAGTGTCAATTCGATTACAAAAATGTATACATTGAATTTTTCTGTACCTAATTCCAAAATTTCATGATCGTGGCTCACTCAAGTAAGAAATAACAGCCATTTCAAAATTTAGACCAAATTCAATATAACACAAAGGAATTCTGGGAAGGGCAGATAACCATGGGTATTATGTGCTTGCTGTTTATAAAAGGGGTTGATTTCTAGTCTTTTTTCAAGTCGCTGAATTGTTGAAGTTTTAAAATCGTAACATTCTTTTCAATATATCTAGCGAACAAAACAAGATATTTTCAAAATTCTTTTTGTTATAGCTTTGGTATGTCTCAAAGATATGCCCTAAAAAGCGAAAATTGTGTGACGTCATGATGACGTAATAAAATAAATCTGTTTTCAAGTCGCTAGAATAGTGCCCATAGCATTGTAAACGTTTTCTTTCTTACCGGCCACTTTGGCTACTTTTAAACTTGGCAGACACTTACCCCAACTGCTCACAATGTGTGCCGACCTTTTACGTCATGATGACGTCATCACATGTCACGTGACGTCATCTTAAAGATGATTTTTCAAGGGCCCATATCTAGAGAGCCGTAGGTCCGATTGCCTTTAAACCCGGTATGTTGGTAGACCACCACGTGTTATAGATGAACATTTACGTGACGTCATGATGACGTCATCATACGATTTTATAGTAATTTTAAAGTTTTTGAACATTAAAGTTTCTTAAAGCCATATATCATGAACAGAACATGCTAAATCCAAAATTCTTTTTGGAATAGCTTTGTTAGCTCCTATATTCTTTCACATAAATGGGAAAATGTGTGACGTCATCATGACGTCATCAAAAATGTTCTTTTTTGAAACACATATAAGGGTACGTTCGATCGTCATAAAAATTGCTGGGTAGGTAGATAATGCTACTAGCATGTAAAATCCAAAGTGACGTCATGATGACGTCATCGGCTGATTTTCTATGAAATTTTTAGTTCTATCCCAAATCCCATAGACTTTGTAGACGAATTTTGTAAGTGGCACTTTGGTCACTAAACAACCACAGATGTTAATCAGGCTTAACACAAACAAAGACCCTAAGCTGAAAATGTATGCCGAAACGTGACGTCATGATGACGTCATCACGTGTCACGTGACGTCATCCTAAACGTGCATTTTTCAAGGGCCCATATCTAGAGAACCGTATGTCCGATTGCCTTTAAACCTGGTATGTTGGTGGGCCACCACGTGTTATAGATGAAAATTGAGGTGACGTCATGATGACGTCACCATACGATTTTATAGTAATTTTAAAGTTTTTGAACCGTAAAAGTTTCTTAAAGCCATATGTCATCAACAGAACATGCTAAATTCCAAATTCTTTTTGGAATAGCTTTGTTAGCTCCTATATTCTTTCACGTAAATGTGAAAATGTGTGACGTCATCATGACGTCATCAAAATGTTTTTTTTTAATAACATATATAAGAATAGGTCTGAGTATCATAAAAAAATTGTGGGAAGGTAGATAGTGCCAGTAGAATGTAACATCCGAAGTGAAGTCATGATGACGTCATCGGCTAATTGTCTATGAATGTTTCAGTTCTATCAAAAATCCCATAGACTTTGTACACGAATTTTGTACAAGCCACTTTACTCACTATAAACATCAGATCTTAATCAAACTTAACACAAACATAGAACGTAACTTGAAGTTTTAGGGTGGAAAACAAAAAAAGAGGAAAAGCCTTGTGTTCTGTTTCAAACAGACACAAACCTCTAGTTTTTTTTTTTTTTGCTTCTTTTTCAGACTTTTTGCCCATAGCATTTGTACACGTTTTCTTTCTACCAGGCACTTTTGCTACTTTGATGCAGCCGATTGCCTTTAAACTTAACAGACACTTAGACCAACTGCTCAGAATGCATGCCGAACTTTTACGTCATGATGACGTCATCACGTGATTTTTTATGAATTTTTGAAATTTGAAAATCGTAACATTCATTAAATTATATCTAGCGAACAAAACAAGATATTTTCAAAATTCTTTTTGTTATAGCTTTGGTATGTCTCAAAGATATGCCCTAAAAAGCGAAAATTGTTTGACGTCATGATGACGTCATCAAAAATATGTTTTTTTGTAAACGCATGTAAGGGTCAATTCGATTACAAAAATGTATACATTGAATTTTCCTGTACCCAATTCCAAAATTTCATGATCGTGGCTCACTCAAGTAAGAAATGACAGCCATTTCAAAATTTAGACCAAATTCAATATAACACAAAGGAATTCTGGGACGGGCAGATAACCATGGCTATTATGTGCTTGCTGTTTATAAAAGGGGTTGATTTCTAGTCTTTTTTCAAGTCGCTGAATTTTTGAAGTATTAAAATCGTAACATTCTTTTCAATATATCTAGCGAACAAAACAAGATATTTTAAAAATTCTTTTTGTTATAGCTTTGGTATGTCTCAAAGATATGCCCTAAAAGGCGAAAATTGTGTGACGTCATGATGACGTCATCAACAATATTTTTTTTTTTTTACGCATGTAAGGGTCAATCCTATTACAAAAATAAATACATTGAATTTTTCTGTACGTAATTCCAAAATTTCGTGATCGTGGCTCACTCAAGTAAGAAATAGGAGCCATTTCAAAATTTAGACCAAATTCAATATAACACAAAGGAATTCTGGGACGGGCAGATAACCATGGCTATTATGTGCTTGATGTTTATAAAAGGGGTTGATTTCTAGTCTTTTTTCAAGTCGCTGAATTTTTGAAGTATTAAAATCGTAACATTCTTTTCAATATATCTAGCGAACAAAACAAGATATTTTCAAAATTCTTTTTGTTATAGCTTTGGTATGTCTCAAAGATATGCCCTAAAAGGCGAAAATTGTGTGACGTCATGATGACGTCATCAACAATTCTTTTTTTTTTAACGCATGTAAGGGTCAATCCGATTACAAAAATGTATACATTGAATTTTTCTGTACGTAATTCCAAAATTTCATGGTCGTGGCTCACTCAAGTAAGAAATAGGAACCATTTCAAAATTTAGACCAAATTCAATATAACACAAAGGAATTCTGGGAAGGGCAGATAACCATGGCTTAAATGAGCATGCTGTTTATAAAAAGGGTTGATTTGTAGTCTTTTTTCAAGTCGCTGAATTTTAAATTTTTGGAATCGTAACATTCTTTTCAATATATCTAGCGAACAAAACAAGATATTTTCAAAATTCTTTTTGTTATAGCTTTGGTATGTCTCAAAGATATGCCCTAAAAAGCGAAAATTGTGTGACGTCATGATGACGTCATAAAAAAAAATCTTTTTTCAAGTCGCTAGAATATTGCCCATAGCATTTGTAAACTTTTTCTTTCTTACCGGCCACTTTGGATACTTTTAAACTTAGCAGACACTTACTCCAACTGCTCACAATGTGTGCCGAACATTTACGTCATGATGACATCATCACATGTCACGTGACGTAAAGGGGCATTTTTCGAAACCATATATCTACAAAAGTACAAGTCCGATTAAGTTGGAACGTAATATCTAGGTATGCCACCGGGTGTTATAGATGAACATTGACATGACGTTATGACCAAGTCATAACATGTCACGTGGTGTCATCTTAAAGGGGCACTCGCTAGATTATTGCCCATAGCATTTGTAAACATTTTCTTTCTTACCGGCCAGTTTGGCTACTTTTAAACTTGGCAGACACTTACCCCAACTGCTCAGAATGTGTGCCTAACTTTTACGTCATGATGACGTCATCACATGTCACGTGACGTCATCTTAAAGGGGCATTTTTCGAAGCCATATATCTACAAATGTACAAGTCCGATTCAGTTGAAACACACCATTTAGGTATGCCACCCGGTGTCATAGATGAAAATTGACATGACGTTATGTGATGTCATCTTAAAGGGGCATTCGCTAGGCTATTTCCCATAGCATTTGTACACGATTCCTTTTTTTAAACCAATCCTTCACACATCCAATAACAACATCTTCATCCCTCCGTCATTGTTAACTAACAAACAACTTTAAATATTGCATACACATTTGACATCCAAACTAACAATAAAAAAATTCGAAACAGCCCTGTGTTTGTCCACAAACACTTGCCTCTAGTTTTTTTTTTTTTTTCTTTTTCAGACTTTTTGCCCATAGACTTTGTACACGTTTTCGTTCTGCCAGGCACTTTGGCTACTTTTATGCAGCCGATTGCCTTTAAACTTAACAGACACTTAGACCAACTGCTCAGGATGCATGCCGATCTTTTACGTCATGGTGACGTCATCACGTGATTTTTTATGAATTTTAGAATTTTGAAAATCGTAACATTCATTAAATTATATCTAGCGAACAAAACAAGATATTTTCAAAATTCTTTTTCTTATAGCTTTGGTATGTCTCAAAGATATGCCTTAAAAAGCGAAAATTGTGTGACGTCATGATGACGTCATCAAAAATGCTTTTTTTTTTTTACGCATGTAAGGGTCAATCTGATTACAAAAATGTATACATTGAATTTTGCTGTACCCAATTCCAAAATTTCATGATTGTGGCTCACTCAAGTAAGAAATGACAGCCATTTCAAAATTTAGACCAAATTCAATATAACACAAAGGAATTCTGGGACGGGCTGATAACCATGGCTATTATGAGCTTGCTGTTTATAAAAGGGGTTGATTTCTAGTCTTTTTTCAAGTCGCTGAATTTTTGAAGTTTTAAAATCGTAACATTCTTTTCAATATATCTAGCGAACAAAACAAGATATTTTCAAAATTATTTTTGTTACAGCTTTGGTATGTCTCAAAGATATGCCCTAAATGGCGAAAATTGTGTGACGTCATGATGACGTCATCAACAATATTTCTTTTTTAAAACGCATGTAAGGGTCAATCTGATTACAAAAATGTATACATTGTATTTTTCTGTACCCAATTCCAAAATTTCATGATCGTGGCTCACTCAAGTAAGAAATAACAGCCATTTCAAAATTTAGACCAAATTCAATATAACACAAAGGAATTCTGGGACGGGCTGATAACCATGGCTATTATGAGCTTGCTGTTTATAAAAGGGGTTGATTTCTAGTCTTTTTTCAAGTCGCTGAATTTTTGAAGTATTAAAATCGTAACATTCTTTTCAATATATCTAGCGAACAAAACAAGATATTTTCAAAATTCTTTTTGTTATAGCTTTGGTATGTCTTAAAGATATGCCCTAAAAGGCGAAAATTGTGTGACGTCATGATGACGTCATCAAAAATATGTTTGTTTTTTAACGCATGTAAGGGTCAATCCGATTACAAAAATGTATACATTGTATTTTTCTGTACCCAATTCCAAAATTTCATGATCGTGGCTCACTCAAGTGTGAAATAGGAGCCATTTCAAAATTTAGACCAAATTCAATATAACACAAAGGAATTCTGGGAAGGGCTGATAACCATGGGTATTATGTGCTTGCTGTTTATAAAACGGGTTGATTTCTAGTCTTTTTTCAAGTCGCTAAATTTTTGAAGTTTTAGAATCGTAACATTCTTTTCAATATATCTAGCGAACAAAACAAGATATTTTCAAAATTCTTTTTGTTATAGCTTTGGTATGTCTCAAAGATATGCCCTAAAAAGCGCAAATTGTGTGACGTCATGATGACGTCATGAAAAAAATTCTTTTTTCAAGTCGCTAGAATATTGCACATAGCATTTGTAAACGTTTTCTTTCTTACCGGCCACTTTGGCTACTTTTAAACTTTTCAGACACTTACACCAACTGCTCACAATGTGTGCCGAACTTTTACGTCATGATGACGTCATCACATGTCACGTGACGTCATCTTAAAGCGGCATTTTTCGAAGCCATATATCTACAAAAGTACAAGTCCGATTAAGTTGGAACGTAATATCTAGGTATGCCACCGGGTGTTATAGATGAACATTGACATGACGTTATGATCAAGTCATAACATGTCACGTGGTGTCATCTTAAAGGGGCACTCGCTAGATTATTGCCCATTGCATTTGTAAACGTTTTCTTTCTTACCGGCCAGTTTGGCTACTTTTAAACTTAGCAGACACTTACCCCAACTGCTCAGAATGTGTGCCTAACTTTTACGTCATGATGACGTCATTACATGTCACGTGACGTCATCTTAAAGGGGCATTTTTCGAAGCCATATATCTACAAATGTACAAGTCCGATTCAGTTGAAACACACTATTTAGGTATGCCACCCGGTGTCATAGATGAAAATTGACATGACGTTATGATGAAGTCATTACATGTTATGTGATGTCATCTTAAAGGGGCATTCCCTAGGCTATTTCCCATAGCATTTGTACACGATTCCTTTTTTAAACCAATCCTTCACACATCCAATAACATCTTCATCCCTCCGTCATTGTTAACAAACAAACAAACAACTTTAAATATTGCATACACATTTGACATCCAAACTAACAATAAAAAAATTAGAAACAGCCCTGTGTTTGTCCACAAACACTTGCCTCTAGTTTTCTTTTTTTTTTTTTTTTCTTCTTTTTCAGACTTTTGCCCATAGCATTTGTACACGATTTCTTTCTGCCAGGGACTTTGGCTACTTTTATGCAGCCGATTGCCTTTAAACTTAACAGACACTTAGACCAACTACTCAGGATGCATGCCGAACTTTTACGTCATGATGACGTCATCACGTGATTTTTTATGAATTTTTGAATTTTGAAAATCGTAACATTCATTAAATTATATCTAGCGAACAAAACAAGATATTTTCAAAATTCTTTTTCTGATAGCTTTGGTATGTCTCAAAGATATGCCCTAAATTGCGAAAATTGTGTGACGTCATGATGACGTCATCAAAAATGTGTTTTTTTATTAACGCATGTAAGGGTCAATCCGATTACAAAAATGTATATATTGAATTTTCCTGTACCCAATTCCAAAATTTCATGATCGTGGCTCACTCAAGTAAGAAATGACAGCCATTTCAAAATTTAGACCAAATTCAATATAACACAAAAGAATTCTGGGACGGGCTGATAACCATGGCTATTATGAGCTTGCTGTTTATAAAAGGGGTTGATTTCTAGTCTTTTTTCAAGTCGCTGAATTTTTGAAGTATTAAAATCGTAACATTCTTTTCAATATATCTAGCGAACAAAACAAGATATTTTCAAAATTCTTTTTGTTATAGCTTTGGTATGTCTCAAAGATATGCCCTAAATGGCGAAAATTGTGTGACGTCATGATGACGTCATCAACAATATTTTTTTTTTTAAACGCATGTAAGGGTCAATCTGATTACAAAAATGCATTCATTGAATTTTTCTGTACGTAATTCCAAAATTTCATGATCGTGGCTCACTCAAGTAAGAAATAAGAGCCATTTCAAAATTGTGACCAAATTCAATATAACACAAAGGAATTCTGGGACGGGCAGATAACCATGGCTATTATGTGCTTGCTGTTTATAAAAGGGGTTGATTTCTAGTCTTTTTTCAAGTCGCTGAATTTTTGAAGTATTAAAATCGTAACATTCTTTTCAATATATCTAGCGAACAAAACAAGATATTTTCAAAATTATTTTTGTTATAGCTTTGGTATGTCTCAAAGATATGCCCTAAAAGGCGAAAATTGTGTGACGTCATGATGACGTCATCAACAATATTTTTTTTTTTAACGCATGTAAGGGTCAATCCGATTACAAAAATGTATACATTGAATTTTTCTGTACGTAATTCCAAAATTTCATGGTCGTGGCTCACTCAAGTAAGAAATAGGAACCGTTTCAAAATTTAGACCAAATTCAATATAACACAAAGGAATTCTGGGAAGGGCAGATAACCATGGCTTAAATGAGCATGCTGTTTATAAAAAGGGTTGATTTGTAGTCTTTTTTCAAGTCGCTGAATTTTAAATTTTTGGAATCGTAACATTCTTTTCAATATATCTAGCGAACAAAACAAGATATTTTCAAAATTCTTTTTGTTATAGCTTTGGTATGTCTCAAAGATATGCCCTAAAAAGCGAAAATTGTGTGACGTCATGATGACGTCATAAAAAAAAATCTTTTTTCAAGTCGCTAGAATATTGCCCATAGCATTTGTAAACTTTTTCTTTCTTACCGGCCACTTTGGCTACTTTTAAACTTAGCAGACACTTACTCCAACTGCTCACAATGTGTGCCGAACCTTTACGTCATGATGACGTCATCACATGTCACGTGACGTCATCTTAAAGGGGCATTTTTCGAAGCCATATATCTACAAAAGTACAAGTCCGATTAAGTTGGAACGTAATATCTAGGTATGCCACCGGGTGTTATAGATGAACATTGACATGACGTTATGATCAAGTCATAACATGTCACGTGGTGTCATCTTAAAGGGGCACTCGCTAGATTATTGCCCATAGCATTTGTAAACGTTTTCTTTCTTACCGGCCAGTTTGGCTACTTTTAAACTTGGCAGACACTTACCCCAACTGCTCAGAATGTGTGCCTAACTTTTACGTCATGATGACGTCATCACATGTCACGTGACGTCATCTTAAAGGGGCATTTTTCGAAGCCATATATCTACAAATGTACAAGTCCGATTCAGTTGAAACACACCATTTAGGTATGCCACCCGGTGTCATAGATGAAAATTGACATGACGTTATGATGAAGTCATTACATGTTATGTGATGTCATCTTAAAGGGGCATTCGCTAGGCTATTTCCCATAGCATTTGTACACGATTCCTTTTTTTAAACCAATCCTTCACACATCCAATAACAACATCTTCATCCCTCCGTCATTGCTAACTAACAAACAACTTTAAATATTGCATACACATTTGACATCCAAACTAACAATACAAAAAATCGAAACAGCCCTGTGTTTGTCCACAAACACTTGCCTCTAGTTTTTTTTTGCTTCTTTTTCAGACTTTTTGCCCATAGCATTTGTACACGTTTTCTTTCTACCAGGCACTTTTGCTACTTTGATGCAGCCGATTGCCTTTAAACTTAACAGACACTTAGACCAACTGCTCAGAATGCGTGCCGAACTTTTACGTCATGATGACGTCATCACGTGATTTTTTATGAATTTTTGAAATTTGAAAATCGTAACATTCATTAAATTATATCTAGCGAACAAAACAAGATATTTTCAAAATTCTTTTTCTTATAGCTTTGGTATGTCTCAAAGATATGCCCTAAATTGCGAAAATTGTGTGACGTCATGATGACGTCATCAAAAATATGTTTTTTTTTTAACGCATGTAAGGGTCAATCCGATTACAAAAATGTATACATTGTATTTTTCTGTACCCAATTCCAAAATTTCATGATCGTGGCTCACTCAAGTAAGAAATGACAGCCATTTCAAAATTTAGACCAAATTCAATATAACACAAAGGAATTCTGGGACGGGCTGATAACCATGGCTATTATGAGCTTGCTGTTTATAAAAGGGGTTGATTTCTAGTCTTTTTTCAAGTCGCTGAATTTTTGAAGTTTTAAAATCGTAACATTCTTTTCAATATATCTAGCAAACAAAACAAGATATTTTCAAAATTATTTTTGTTACAGCTTTGGTATGTCTCAAAGATATGCCCTAAATGGCGAAAATTGTGTGACGTCATGATGACGTCATCAACAATATTTTTTTTTTTAAACGCATGTAAGGGTCAATCTGATTACAAAAATGTATACATTGAATTTTCCTGTACCTAATTCCAAAATTTCGTGATCGTGGCTCACTCAAGTAAGAAATAGGAGCCATTTCAAAATGTAGACCAAATTCAATATAACACAAAGGAATTCTGGGAAGGGCTGATAACCATGGCTTAAATGTGCATGCTGTTTATAAAAAGGGTTGATTTGTAGTCTTTTTTCAAGTCGCTGAATTCTTAAAGTTTTATAATCGTAACATTCTTTTCACTATATCTAGCGAACAAAACAAGATATTTTCAAAATTCTTTTTGTTATAGCTTTGGTATGTCTCAAAGATATGCCCTAAAAAGCGAAAATTGTGTGACGTCATGATGACGTCATAAATAAATTCTTTTTTCAAGTCGATAGAATATTGCCCATAGCATTTGTAAACGTTTACTTTCTTACCGGCCACATTGGCTACTTTTAAACTTGGCAGACACTTACCCCAACTGCTCACAATGTGTGCCGAACTTTTACGTCCTGATGACGTCATCACATGTCACGTGACGTCATCTTAAAGGGGCATTTTTCGAAGCCATATATCTACAAAAGTACAAGTCCGATTCAGTTGGAACGTAAGGTATGCCACCTGGTGTTATAGATGAAAATTGACATGACGTTATGATCAAGTCATAACATGTCACGTGGTGTCATCTTAAAGGGGCACTCGCTAGATTATTGCCTATAGCATTTGTACACGTTTTCTTTCTTACCGGCACTTTGGGTACTTTTAAACTTGGCAGACACTTAGACTAACTGCTCACAATGTGTGCCGAACTTTTACCTCTTGATGACGTCATGACATGCCACGTGACGTCATCTTAAAGGGGCAGTTTTTGAAGCCATATATCTACAAAAGTACAAATTCGATTAAGTTGAAAAGTAATATCTAGGTAGCCCAGTAGGTTTATAGCTGAAAATTGACATGACATTATCATAATTGATGTCATCACATGTCACGTGACGTCATCTTAAAGGGGCAGTTTTTGAAGCCATATGTCTACAAAAGCACAAGTCCGATTAAGTTCAAAAGTAATATCTAGGTAGCCCAGTAGGTTTATAGATAAAAATTGAATTGACGTTATGATGACGTCATCACATGTCACGTGACGTCATCTTAAAGGGGCACTTTTTGAAGCCATATATAAACAAAATTACAAGTTCGATTAAGTTGAAAAGTAATATCTAGGTAGCCCAGTAGGTTTATAGCTGAAAATTGACATGACGTTATGATGACTTCATCACATGTCACCTGACGTCATCTTAAAGGGGCAGTTTTTGAAGCCATATATAAACAAAAGTACAAGTCCGATTAAGTTCAAAAGTAATATCTAGGTAGCCCAGTAGGTATTTTAAATTAAAAAAATTATGATGTCATGATTACGTCATCACTTGTTTCGTGTCATTATCTTAAAGGGGCATTTTTCGAAGCCATAAATCTACAAAAGTACAAGTCCGATTTATTTGAAATGTAATATATAGTCGGGTAGGCAAGCAGGTTCATAGATAAAAATTGACGTGACGTTATGATGACGTCATCACATGTCACGTGACGTTATCTTAAAGGGGCAGTTTTTAAAGCCATACATTGTATATCTACAAAAGTACAAGTTTGATTATTTTAAATGTAATATCTAGGTAGGTCATTTTTTTTTTTTTTCTTTTTCAGACTTTTTGCCCATAGCGTTTGTACACGATTTCTTTCTGCCAGGCACTTTGGCTACTTTTATGCAGCCGATTGCCTTTAAACTTAACAGACACTCAGACCAACTGCTCAGAATGCATGCCGAACTTTTACGTCATGATGACGTCATCACGTGATTTTTTATGAATTTTTGAATTTTGAAAATCGTAACATTCATTAAATTATATCTAGCGAACAAAACAAGATATTTTCAAAATTATTTTTGTTATAGCTTTGGTATGTCTCAAAGATATGCCTTAAAAAGCGAAAATTGTGTGACGTCATGATGACGTCATCAAAAATGCTTTTTTTTTTTAACGCATGTAAGGGTCAATCTGATTACAAAAATGTATATATTGAATTTTGCTGTACCCAATTCCAAAATTTCATGATCGTGGCTCACTCAAGTAAGAAATAACAGCCATTTCAAAATTTAGACCAAATTCAATATAACACAAAGGAATTCTGGGACGGGCAGATAACCATGGCTATTATGTGCTTGCTGTTTATAAAAAGAGTTGATTTCTAGTCTTTTTTCAAGTCGCTAAATTTTTGAAGTTTTAAAATCGTAACATTCTTTTCAATATATCTAGCGAACAAAACAAGAAATTTTCAAAATTATTTTTGTTACAGCTTTGGTATGTCTCAAAGATATGCCCTAAAAAGCGAAAATTGTGTGACGTCATGATGACGTCATCAACAAATCTTTTTTTTTAAATGCATGTAAGGGTCAATCCGATTACACAAATGTATATATTGAATTTTCCTGTACCTAATTCCAAAATTTCATGATCGTGGCTCACTCAAGTAAGAAATAGGAGCCATTTCAAAATTTAGACCAAATTCAATATAACACAAAGGAATTCTGGGAAGGGCTGATAACCATGGGTATTTTGTGCTTGCTGTTTATAAAAGGGGTTGATTTCTAGTCTTTTTTCAAGTCGCTAAATTTTTGAAGTTTTAGAATCGTAACAGTCTTTTCAATATATCTAGCGAACAAAACAAGATATTTTCAAAATTCTTTTTGTTATAGGTTTGGTATGTCTCAAAGATATGCCATAAAAAGCGCAAATTGTGTGACGTCATGATGACGTCATAAAAAAATTCTTTTTTCAAGTCGCTAGAATATTGCACATAGCATTTGTAAACGTTTTCTTTCTTACCGGCCACTTTGGCTACTTTTAAACTTGGCAGACACTTACACCAACTGCTCACAATGTGTGCCGAACTTTTACGTCATGATGACGTCATCACATGTCACGTGACGTCATCTTAAAGGGGCATTTTTTCGAAGCCATATATCTACAAAAGTACAAGTCCGATTAAGTTGAAACGTAATATCTAGGTATGCCACCGGGTGTTATAAATGAACATTGACATGATGTTATGATGACGTCATCACATGTCACGTGACGTCATCTTAAAGGGGCAGTTTTTGAAGCCATATATAAACAAAAGTACAAGTTCGATTAAGTTGAAATGTAATATCCAGGTAGGTCTGCAGGTTTATGGACGAAAATTGACATGACATTATGATGATGATGTCATCACACGTCACGTGACGTCATCTTAAAGGGGCAGTTTTTGAAGCCATAAACAAAAGTACAAGTCCGATTAAGTTGAAAAGTAATATCTAGGTAGCCCAATAGGTTTATAGATGAAAATTGACATGACATTATTATGATGTCATCACATGTCACATGACGTCATCTTAAAGGTGCAGTTTTTGAAGCCATATATAAACAAAAGTACAAGTCCGATTAAGTTCAAAAGTAATATCTAGGTAGCCCAGTAGGTATTTTAAATAATTTTTTTGATGATGTCATGATTACGTCATCACTTGTTTCGTGTCATTATCTTAAAGGGGCATTTTTCGAAGCCATAAATCTACAAAAGTACAGGTCCGATTTATTTGAAATGTAATATATAGTCGGGTAGGCAAGCAGGTTTATAGATGAAAATTGACGTGACGTTATGATGACGTCATCACATGTCACGTGACGTTATCTTAAAGGGGCAGTTTTTAAAGCCATACATTGTATATCTACAAAAGTACAAGTTCGATTATTTTAAATGTAATATCTAGGTAGGTCAGCAAGTTTACAGATGAAAATGTACATTATGTTATGATGACGTCATCACAAGTGACTATTACAAACAACTTTAATTATTTTCAAAGTCTAACAAAGCAAACTGACAGGAGCGCGATTGTTTGACGAAGTTTAATTTATTGTATTCACATTTCACATCCAAACTAAAAAAAAAAAAAAACGAAACAGCCCTGTGTTTGTCCACAAACACCGTCCGTCTAGTTCTCTTTTTATTCTTGGTAAGAAATCCCTGGCAGGGTCGGCGGCATAAAACACTATGAACATCTAACAAAAGAAAACCCACGGAGTCCTTTGTTTGTAACAAAGGACTGCGTGGGTTTTCTTTTGTTAGATGTTCATAGTGAAAAGGGTTGTTTTTCCTTTCTTCGGTCGGGAGCCAAAAATACGGTCGGTCGGAAATGAGAACCAAAGAAATAAAAGGGACGCCCTTTTTCGTTTTATTCTATAAAAGCACTTAAGAGATATAATGTTTTATTCGTATTCAATTAGTGATGGTTTGATTTTAACATTTTCATTTAATTAAGCGACATACACGCCAGCAAGTGCAGCTATCGCATCGCATCATTTCCCCAATCACTGTGCACATTTTATGCCAGAGTATTGTATTGTGCGCACGGAGTAATCTTTCCTGTATTATTTCCTAAAATAGCCTTTGCTTTTTAACACTTAAATAATTCAATAATTTACAACCACAGTCACTAGCAAATATAACGGGTGTGCTTGTATCATCCATTTTCCTGTAAGTTTTATTTTTCAATCGCTTAGACACGGTAACTGCAACAGTATGCATATTCACTAAACAACTAAGGCCAAGTTAAAAAAAAAACACCAGTTGATCGTACCCGCCCGCATCCTTTTTTGAAGCAGCAGCCTTTTTTGTTATTGTTATTTTTTTCCTCCAGAAAAGCTAGAATTTTCATGTATTTCGCTTTATCTTGGCACCATTCTTTCGATTATCGATTTCATTTCCCGCTATGTTAGACTTCTAAAAAGCCAGCAAACGCGGTAATTCACTGGCATTCGCGATGAGAGCTGAATGGTTTGTTGAAGTGAAATGCAATTGAAGTTAAAAGAACATGCACAAACAATTGGGTACTTTATTAAAATACACAGAACACTGTTTCACATGGATATTTTGACTCAACTTACCAGTAGAATAGCTAATAAGTAGCTCGCCGCTATTTTGAACTGAACATTTGGCGACCATTTTGAATTTAAATGCTTGGCGGCCATCTTGGAAAAGATAACAAATAAGAAAACTCCCGCATCCTCCTCTTTTTGAAAAAGAACACCGACGATCAACTGTTATTTGTTTACTTGGCCTAACACAGGTGAAACACTTCGTATGCACAACTAAACTTGAAATGCCGCTGCCAAAATATAATAATGCATTCAAATCTCAAGAAACATGTTGACAAAGCTCACACTTACACAACGGCGGCGTAGGGCTGGGGGGGGGGGGGGGGGGGGGGGGGCTGTTGCACTCACATCAACATTGCACAGACTATCCACAGATGACAAAAGACACATTATCGAATGTAATGAAACGGGTGAAATAATGACAGATACATAAAGTACAAATTGCAAAATTACATTTTTAAATTATAATTTCTGCCTTCAAACTAGTTTGGAAAATGCCTTGTTATACGGATAAGAAGGACAGAAAGACCTTTGATTTATTCACCATTGAGGCGATCATTTTGTTCACACCACATTTTGTTCGTCCACATTGCAACGAATGTTTTCTTTCTCGCTTGTACGTCGAGATCACGAACAAAAAAAACCATATGCTGCGGACTATCCAACCGTAGGCCTCATCTGGCACTGGATACTGGTAGCGGGATTTGGCCCTGCAGGAGAATCATGGTGGAGCCCAGGAAATCCACCACGACTTGGTGGAAGATGATGGCATTCGTGCGAGTCTGCATTGCTGGGACTTTCAGTGCAAGTATCTTCTCCATGTCATCTCCTCTTCACGTGTTGTTCTGCGTGGCACGATACAGCTACATCGAGTCCAGTCGACCATGTAAATCTGGCGTGTGCAACGCAAGCTTTTACGATTCCGTAGATTCGGTTAGGTGTAGACAATTATTTAGACATTTGCTCTATACGAGCAATAACATCCGCATGTACACAAGACCTACAAACTTATACATGTATATATTTCGAATTACAAATTTAAATATGTGAAGATTATTATAACGAAATTGGAGTAACTCTAAAGCTTTGAATTATAGAATTGTTTCTTATGATGGTATGATTATTAATAGGGAATGCCTATATGTGAAAGTCAGTTTATCAACGTGAATCTTAGGCCATGATGTTGCTTCAGCATCATTAGAACCCCTTGAACACATGCATACCTTTACGAATTCGTGCTTGTTCTTTTGTTAGATGTACATAGTGATTGTGTGTACATGTATTGTATTACAACGACTGAGGACACCAGGAGGGAGGGTAGGTCTTTTGCTGAAAACGGTCCTTACAGATGTGTACTTAGTCAATGTCTTGTCCTCAGTAGTATAGTAAAACACGTGAGAAAAGTCAGTGAGAGAAACCGGTAACCAAACAGGAACCTTTTCACGCAACTTACCCGAATAGAACCAAAACTGTGATCCGGTAAAACACTTTTTTAAAAGACAACTTTTTTTCGATAAAGTTTACTGGTACCCTCCATGACGAGGGTATACCGGCGAAATTAATTACGCGTAACAATCGTAAGAAATAGTCTAGTTCCCCGACCTGATAATTCCCTGACATCTATAAGTTGCTTCGTTTCGGCTAAAGTATGGTCAGGGATCTAGACTACTAGAACAGATTTTTTCTCTTTACGCAGACGACGGTTTTTCCCAGCATCTATGCACACAAAACTTGAAACAGGTCAGTGATACAGTATTTGCTAGCACGCTATAATATACTAACCGCCAAATTGATATATTTCTCAAAATTACAGCAAAAGCCAATCGTGTATACTACCTTGAACGAAGTCACACCATTTAGCAATAGGCCTAATTTCCCGTACTATCTGTGCTTATTCCTGGTTAGTTTTATTCCCAAATTGTCGTTGACGTGTTAAAATATATAATCTTCGTGCTGCTGACAAAATTTCGTGACCAAAAAGCAAAAAGAAAAAAATCTCTCCAGTACGGTGCTATATTGTTCATTGATAAACATTTGATTTTATTCACAACATTGCAGAATAAAGAGAAAGGTTTGGGTTTGGGTGTTGGGTTTGGGTGTTGGGTGTTGGGTTTGGTTGGGTATTGGGTGTTGGGTTTGGGTATTGGGTTTGGGCGTGTTTTGGTTTTGGTTTTGGTTTTGGTTTGGGTGCTGGGTTTAGGCATTGGGTTTGGGTTTGGGGGTTGGGTTTGGGGTTTGGGTGTTGGGTTTGAGTTTTGGGTTTGGGGGTTGGGGTTGTGGTTGTGGTTGTTTTTATTGTACATGTATATCCCTCCGGTGTAGCCAATATATATTTGGTCTCCACAGGCTTGTTGTTACCTTGTGGTCGATCTATAATGTCTATTCCCAAATTGTCGTTGACGTGTTAAAATATTAAATTTCGTTGCTGCTGACAAAATCGTGACAAAAACAGGAACAAATATCTACAGTACGATGCTATAATTGTTCATTGATACACATTTGATATGATTCACTACATTGAAGAAGAAAGAGAACAAGAACATTGACATAACTGGGTTTGGGTTTGGGTGTCGGGTGTTGGGTTTGGGTGTACGTGCACTGTATATATCTCCGAGGACAAGAGAAGAAAGAAAACACAAAGAAACCTTTCAGTCCTCGAACGTAGAGTCTTTTGTTGAAATCGGTCCTCGAACGTAAGGATACGTGCTTAGTCTATGGGGGTTGGTTATATTAAAGGAACAATAGGAAACACAAAGCATTGTCCTCGGACGTATTGGGGAAGTACGACTGGGTGTTGGGTTTGTGTTTGGGTTTAGGTTTGGGTTGGGGATCAGGGGGGGGGGGGGGGGGGTGGAGGTTGGGGTTGTTTTTAATATACATGTACATCCCTCCGGTGTAGCCAATATATATTTGGTCTCCGCACGCTTATTGTCTACCTTGTGGTCGATCTACAGTGCCTAAGGTGTTTTTTTGCTTTTATATATAGTTTGGTGCACTGAAATTACAGTAGAAAGTAAAGACAATATCTAGTTGATGATTTTGAACACAAAACGATTTTACACATTTGGATTAAACATTTGGTGCCTAGTAAATTGCTGCTACTAACTGGGTAAAATATTTATTTTAGATATCAATGTTTTGCATACATCTTCCAAGCATAATATGTCGTGTCACACAGTGTATCTGCAAACTTTCTCTCTGGATTACTAGATATGTTTCAGGGAAACTTCTCTTCGGGAGAATTCTGCTTATAAAAAAATGAACTGCTCAACAATGGATGCTTCTGCTAATTCGCGCAAAACACTTACCAAGATTCTCAAGGTTTTTACAGTATTGTTTACTTTGTGACGTAGCCGAAAAGGGTACAAGAAGTGTGAAAAGAGTGCCTCTTGAGTGATGCAAGAGCAGGCACCGACTGAAGCAATGCAACATATGAGCAATCTCACACCCTTGGGATCTGGTTGATAGCTCGAGACTACAACTGTGTTGAGGAGATTTTAGGCGTTAATATCCAACTTGAGATTGAACTGGCAGGCTGCCTATCTATTGGGCTCAGTGGAGTTACATGGAACCGGACGCATCGTTGCGGCTGCGTTTTCTACCAAACATCTCCCGCAGAGCGTTGCGAAACTGGCGGTACTTGAAGGCGTAGATAACCGGGTTGACACAGCAATTTGAGGCCACCATTGTCACGGAGAGCAAGTAGTACCACTCGTTGAATTTCAGTGGCCAGCCGAGGTTGAATACGAGAAAGATGACCTGGTTGGGAGTCCAGCATATCAGAAAGGTAACAAAGACGATCAAAAGCAACTTGAAAATGTTGCGTCTAGCCCGGAGGAGGGACTCCATCATATCTGCTGGTTGGGTGTTGTCAGCCCTGGGGGACGGTGCTCCGGCAGCAGGACCAACGGCCACTGGTGCCGGACCAACCCGGGCGGCTCCTCGCTTGAGCTCCACGCTGATGCGGATGTAACAAAAACCATCACTTCTACCGGCAGCACGTACTGCAAGACGGCCGTCAGAATGACAATAACTTTGGACCGGATTATGGCACTCGAAACGCAACTACCATGTTGCACCTCGAAGATGGTTAGGTTGTAAGACTTCAGGACGATACCGAAAATCCAGCATGCCACCGACTTTGAGACGGGGCAGGGTGGTGAAAACCATCTGGTATTTGAAGGGGTGGACGATAGCGAAATACCGCTCCATGGTAACTGACAACAAGTTGAGAGTCGATATAACATACAGAAGAAACAGCACAAAGTTGGAGAACCAGACATGACACACAATCCACCCCAGGGCGTCATTGGGCACTGGGTCTGGTAGCGGGACTTCGCTCTGCAGGAGAATCATAGTGGAGCCCAGAAAATCCACCACGGCTTGGTGGAAGATGAAGGCATTGGTGCGAGTCTGCATCGCTGAGACTTTACAGATGACGATGCAAACGAGACCGTTGCCTAAGATGCCCAGAATTCCTACGATTGTCTTGAAGATCCGTAGTGCCAGTATCTCTTCCATAATGTTTAGGGACTTCTGTTCTTCAACAAATGTGTGTCGTTCTGTGTTCGTCTGAGGGAGGGAGGCAACCCTCATATACTCACAGTGTAGTCACTGATATGAGTTTTGCCCCAGTTTATCTTGTAAATTTATTGTGTAATGCCTGCTGTAGCGTAGCACGAATATGATTCGCCTCAGTCAACTTAATTGTGCGTCGAATTATCACGAAGCCCTGACATAAATTGTACTTAAGTAACTGTTTATTTTTCAACGTGGTCCTTATTTTGATCGGTCTGCTTCCGTAACGGTGCGCCGAGGCCGTTTATGTAGAGTTCGTGCGTTTTAGACCGACTGTACTGTAGTACCTTCAATATCGTTGTACGTAAGCCCAGCCAATCAACACTTGCGATTGTTCATGAGGTCAACGATGCTTGCGTTCCATCCAATTAACTATCGGGATTGTACCTTTAGCTTGTTGTTATTCAAAATAAGGCCTGGCATATGATATACATGGTTATTCTAATTGTAACTGACGTTGGTCCAGTACGGTGCGTAGTTACAGCGCCCTCCATTGACAGGACGAGTTGCGCCATCACAAAATCGATCACTCGTTGACTCGGAGAAATTCAGAGTATTTGGCTGCGTAAATCCCTAAGATTTTCCATTATATTTCAGCCAAATGTCAGAACTGAGAGGCACGGAGGTATGCATGATTGTTACTTTTAATGATTATGATTTCAGTGTGTAATATAAACAAGTAATTTTCTGTGATTTACGAGGTTAAATTTCGTTGATTTATGAGGAACAATATGAACTCACATGTGTGTGTGCATTACGGACCCATGCAGTGGACTTAAAGTGGACATGTACTTCTCTAACATTAATTTGTTTAATCAAGCAATGATCTTATAGGTTTCGTAAAATGGTTTGTGATTGTCTAAGGACTGGATGCAGGTTAGAATTCTTAATACATGCATGTAGATGATCATACACCCCCATTCATGTAGTGCACATATGTTGGTTTATTTGACATGTTAAATCCGCCTTTTTCTGCTTGCAATTACACATATAACCAAGGATCAGCCTCACATTACGTGTACTTGTCGCTAGGTTGAAGTGGAGGTATAGTTTCTTACTTAAGGTTTCTTCTTGTTTTTCTTTTCATTTATAGTTTTCACGGAGTGCCTAATGATTCATGGTGTTAAACTGGAATCCAGTTTCAGAAATAAATATTTCCATGACTTTTTCGAAGACACTTCAGTGAAGCACGTGTTGATTCCTAATATATTGCTTGCGATCTCAGAGTCAGCGACAGTGAAAACTCCTCCACACTCAAATTTGATGCTTCAACTCTCTGCTGAATATTCTGCAAGGGAGTCAAAGCAAACTGAGAAGGGAATCCAGTGGCATGCAGACGTGAAACGGAAGGAATTCCGAAGTGGTTTGACATCATGGCGCAGAGCTGCGAATAAATTGAGAACTCTGCTTTGCGATGAAGAGGAAATTGCGAATGTCAGACTACAAAGAGACGCGTCACAAAGGGCCATTGACAAAGTCATTGAAAGCTAAGAAACACTTGCGGGGTTTCTATTGACATCAAATCTACCAGATGATAGTGCTCAACAGCTTGAGGCTGCTGAGGTAGAACACGCCGCTCTGATGAGACAAACCCATACTTGCGTTAAGAGGAGAAGTTGCTTCGTCAGCCGCTTCCCTCAAATCCAAATCTTCAAGAAGTAAATGTCAACAGTGGGTGAACGTGTCTAATTTACCTGCTTGCGATGAAGATCCTGCCATAGACAATTAATTTGCTGAGACAACAATCATGAAATGAACTCACCAAATCCTGCTCCTGAGAATGAATCCAGCCCTTCACCCCTGAACACTAACCTGCCAGAACCCACTGCAGAGAACCAAAAGTTCACACCATCAACATACGGCACGAAGTCACCGACCGAAGAAGCAATGGAAATCCTAACAGGAAGCCTGTTGGAACAGTTGAAAATGAACAGATTGCCACAACCTGAACCGATCATCTTCAACGGTGATCCCATGCAGTATACATCACATGGAAACAAGGATATGACATACTCATTGAGCACCGTGGTGTGCACCTTCCCAAGTTCCCCAGCTGAACGTTTCTTCTACCTGAAGAAATATCTCAATGGCGAGGCGCTAGACTTAGTGCGAGGCTTCTCCCTTGTCAACGATGAGGCTTCATACATGGCAGCAAGAAAAGCCCTTGACAATCGATATGGGGACCCCTGTATAGTGTCCAATGCATTTAGGGACAAGTTGGACTCGTGGCCAACAGTGACCCCAAGGGACGCCTACGGACTTAGACGGCTGTCAGACTTCCTCCGTCAGTGCTTCCTCCGTCAGTGCCAGACGGCAATGGAAAAGAACGGTAACCTCAACCATCTAAACGACGAGAGAGAAAACATAAAGATTCTGGCTAAACTACCAGATTGGCTGATCACGAGATGGGGACGCACAGTTGCCGATTGGAAGGAGAGAAATGGGAGCAAGAACAAGCCTACAACCCCAATTCTAAATGTGTCTCACAAAGATGTCAACACTTAAAAATATGTTTATCGTAGTGTTACACCTGAATCATGAGCAAAAAGCACAGCAAGTAATACTAGCCTTAGACAAAAAATACGTACAGACTCCACGTAAAACATTGTCGTATAATACAGTGACGTCATATGTTTCTACACGTATACGCAATACTCAATACTCGCGCGATACGGCACGCAGTTGACCTCGGCCTTTTCTGAATCGAGTCAAAGTGGCTCAGAAGGAAAAGGCTCAAAAACATTTTTTTGATTTTTCAGAATCATGAAACTTGTTACATTAGTTTTGTAGAGGCATAAACTATCAGATAAGTCCAAAAAGTCAAAAACAAAATTGGCGTTTTAGTTGGTCTTTAGGCAAACAGACTGGACTAAACATAGACAAGATAAACATAGACAAGACGACAAGAAACAAAGACAGATAAACGAATAGTACCAAAAAGCAGATGATATGCTGAACTGACATATATACTGAAGAACAATGAGATGAGCAATGTATAGTTAAAGTTATGAGAGGGAGCTATTTTAGATAACAGGATATAAGATGCTTCTTCCAGAATTGTTTTAAGCAACCCACAGACGACTTTGATTAAATTTCAGCATCGATACTATTCAATAGACGTGGGCCATGAAAACGTAATGTGTTCAATGAATAAGACGTGCGAGCAAAAGGCAGATAGAGATTATGGTGTGATCTAGTACTATAGCTATGAATGTCACGGACTGCAGTAAAATATGACGATAGAGAAGAAGGGAGAAGATTGTTAGCATATATACTTATACAAAAAGATACTGGGTCTGTAACTTGTTAATATCAGAGAGGGTGAGTGTTTGAAGCCTAGCAAATAGTAGTGCAGTATGGTCCCGGGGATGTGAAAGAGTGCAGATTCTGATGGCCCGCTTTTGTATGAGTGTAAGTGAATGGAGGTGATTGGTGCTAGATCGTGCCCAAACAATGTTACAATAGTTGAGGTAGGGTAGATTAAATGTGTTATACAGGGAAAACAGAGTGGGAGGAGGTAGGAAAGAACGAAGTTTAGACAAAACTCCAGTATTCCGTGAGATGGTCTTAGTGACGGAAACAATTGGTCAGTCCAACTGAGTTTTTCATCTACGATGACACCCAAGAACTTTGTAGATTTGACCCTGGAGATAGGAAAATTATCGATAAGAATGTCAGACGTAAGAGAAGGAGGCTTGTTAGATTTTCTGAAGAAGATACATTTGGTTTTGCCGGAGTTGGGGGAGGTTGTTTGATGTAAACCAAGAAGAAACCTTGATGAGCTCACAGTTGAGAGTATAGACAAGGGAATCATAGTTAGGACTAGAATAGATAATAGTAGTGTCATCAGCAAAGTACAGAAAAGATAGTAAAGAAGAAGAAGAAGAATGCAAATCGTTGACATAGAGTAAGAAAAGAAGGGGACCGAGAATAGAACCCTGAGGCAGTTATTGATAGCTGTAAACTGTTGACGATTGTCCAGGTAGCTTTTAAAACACTGGAGAGCACATCCTCGAACACCATAGAAATTAAGTTTGGCGAGAAGAATATTGTGATCAATTGTGTCAAAGGCTTTAGATAGGTCAATGAAAACGCCGGCAGTACACAACTTATCACAGAGAGAATTTGAAATAAGATCAGTAAGATGAATAAGAGCCATGTCGGTGGAATGTTTACTGCGAAAACCAAATTGATAATCATATAGAGAATGTTGAATTGAGTAAGAAATTTAGACAAACGATTATGGACAAGCCTCTCAAGAATTTTTGAAAAACAAGGAAGAACAGAGATAGGTCGATAGTTATGAATATCCTCGGGATCGCCACTTTTAAAGACAGGGGTGACTCTAGCTATCTTGAGGTTGGAGGGTACAGAGCCTGTAAGAAAAGAAAAATTAAACACGTAAAGCAAGAGGATGAGAGATAAAGGAAATAACAGACTTAACAACAGAAGACCGAACATCATCGAAACCACAGCTTGTATCGCCGTTGAGTCTCGCTCCAATTTCAGTGATTTCATAAGGATCTGTCGGGATGAGAAAAAGCGATGATGTGTTAGTATTGTGTAAGTAATCCATGAAATGACCATTAGTGGAGGGAATTCTATTAGCAAGACTTTCACCTATGTTAGTAAAATAGGAATTGAAGGCTTCAGCAATATATGTGGAACTTGAATAAACCTGTTGTTTGTCAGTACACGAACACAGAATTTCCGGGTAATAGTGATGGTCATTGAAGAGGTTACTAGTGACGATTATCCGAAAATGTAGGTGTGCTGTGTCCTGTCTACAAGCTGTAAACAAGCTGACCCGACAATCATTGCAAGTGGTCCTGACACAGACAAAGTACTCCCCAAAAGATAAATGACATGTTTGTTCCGATCACGAGGAACACAGACATGGTACCCAGGCGCAGATCCAGGGGGAGGGGGTTTGGGGATCTAACCCCCCCCCCCCCCCCCCCTCGTTGCCATTCTTATTTGTTTGCTTGTAGGGGCTTACGCCTAAAGTTGCAAAGCAGAAACCCTACATGTCCTATTTTGCCTATGGGTAAGAACAAAACAAAGAGGTTAAATGGCGCCACCAATGGTGAGAAGGTGTCCACCCCCCCCCGCTTGTAAAATTTCTTTTTGGAAACCCCCCTGCAAAAAACCTGGATCCGCCCCTGGTACCATTTTAATTCATTGACCTGATCCCATCGATGAACTTATATAATCATTTACACTATACAGACCAACTATACTATGTAGACCTAAATTACAGAAGGGTGATTAAAAGCATTTATCTAGACTTCGTTTTACCTAATTACGTGCCATTTATACTGACCTTCCACCATATAATAGTTGCGACCAACCTCTTACATAATCCCTACACTGTACACCCTGTATAATCCTCTTATGTATTGTGTATTATACAACACCTGAATAAATCCCAGCCATCCGATTGGCGGATCGTCGATCACGTGCATTGAATTATTCGTCCCATCGCACGACGCGAACCCGCACCGCCAAAAAGGTTGTATCACATGGTTCTATCAAACGGTATACGCGTTTGATAGAACTTCCCCGCTGCCACAACACGGCTGTCATTGGACTGGTTCCCGGTCCCTCCGTTGTCCTTCGGACTTCAAATGTATATTATATAAATATGGGGACCGGGAACCAGTCTAGGTTGTCATTCACACAAAATGGCGGACGGTGTTTCCAAACCGCAGTTTGTTTTGGCCTAACAGACGACGAAATATTGGAACTCGTAGGCGATGCTGACGCTGCTAACACAAAGAGACAAATTAAATATGCAGTCAAACGATTACAGGAATTTGCAAGACACGCAGGAACAACAATTAAAGCTTTAACTGATTCGGAACTGGACCACTTTTTGTCGCGGTTTTATGCGGGACTGAGAAGGTAAACGGCACGTTGTACACCAAGAAATCCATGCATGCAATCTGTCGGATTTATTCAGGCGTTGTATAAAACAAATAATGAATGTTTCACATTCGTGCAATGGTAAGAATAATTTCATTCGGTGACAGATGGAATGTCCCATTCCACTCAGCTTCGCCTCGTGGAATGGAACATTCCATCTGTCACCTCATGGAATTTTTCTTACCATCGCACTCATAAACATTCATTATTTGTATACTGTCACCTTCCACTTCCCTCCTCATTTCCCTCCTCAAATCTAGCCACACCCTCTCCGCAATCCCTATACAACATACACAAAAAGAGGGGGCGGGGCACTACCTATACTGCCGTGCTGCACTACTCACCCAATATTTTTCTAGGAGCGTTCGTTTTCGTTTTGGGGCATTCTATTTCGTTTTGGTGCATTCAATACGTAATTCGTAGCATTCTTAAATTAAGTTTTTGGTATCTTTTGACGGTTGACGCATTCAAATTAGCGAACGTCGGTGCGCACATGACGTATGACCATGTTTTTCTTCGTTTATGGGCAATCGTTTTCATCGTTTGGCCATTCAAATTAAAAGATTCTTTAATGGATAAAGTTACCTATTTTCTTTTTAGGTTCCTTTTTTTTTCAAAATATTTGTGTCCGTAAAATTTATAACAAATTAATTGATATGAGGGATATATGATGTAACGAAATAATTTAATGAAAAAGGCTAGGTATTTTTCTTTTTCACTGTTGATCTTTTCTATTTGTTTAAAAGTTTGAACAAATCTATAAGGTACATCTTTATATTGACATATTTACTAATCCTTTCACTTTTGTTTACTGTCTCTTTTTCGCTCTCTTTTTGTAAGCTTTGGATTCACCCATCAATCTCTTGACGTGCAAAACATCGTGGCATGTATGTTTGGCAATTGTTGTACCGCCGGAAACACTTCTCTTTTGTCCAATGTTTTCTTGGCCCACTTCCATCATGAAGCAGGAATGAACTATCGTTCATTCCTGCTTCATGCGCGGCTTTTCGGTCCCCTACTCTTTGCTGCCATTCTGGGAGGGCTAGATCTCTCTTGAATCCAGCTTTGAAGGCAGAGTGAGCCATTTCCGTCATGTTTAGGAATGGGGAGTAGGGAGGGAGTCGCTTTTACTGGATCAGGGGATGGGCATCTGGTGGCAGCTCTGCGTTCACGTGTGGGCCGGCGATGGGCTCATCCCGCCAAAGCTCGAGCAATGGTGCTGGGAGAAACAGGCGGCTTCTCATAGGCAGGGCATGCTCCAGGTCTTCTTTCATTTGCTTAAGAGTTAGAAGGGGGTTCAAGTCTAGCAGGTGTTGAAGCTGGTTCCTCATTTCTTCGTCAATCTTGGTGTTGTGAGCTCTTCCTTTGAACAGCCTTTGACGGCGACCGGTGCGTAGATAATGCGCCTATCAATAATGCTTCCCCCACCCCCACCCCCCCCCCCCCCCCCACCTCCCCCCCGGGCTGCCCCAGGTCTTAGTAGTTAGGTAGGTCTCGAGTAGACGGTTTTTTTCGGAAGTGTTCGGCAATGTTCGGGAATGTTCGAAAACATTCGGAAAATTTGTTTTGGAAATGTTCGGGAATTTTTTTTTTCGGAAATGTGGTTTTTTTTGTGGTTTTTTTTCTATTTATAATTTTTTTTAAAGTTATTTAATTAAGAAAATTTTTTACCGTCGCCATTTTAAGTATTTTTTAGGTCTATATATTTGTTTTTCGTTTGAATCTCATTGGTCGTTTTTGAATGATGCGCTGTACTCTGATTGGTCGATTTCAAATACGTTCATTGAATCTGATTGGTCAATTTCAAATGATGCGCTGTACTATGATTGGTCGATTTCAATTACGTCGATCTGCTAGCTCTAGGTATAGTCGGCGTTGTTGTCCTCGAATGACTCGATCAATCTCTCCCTATCCACATTTTGTACCCTGCTGTAATTTCCACGGGCCGCCATCTTATCTGTCTGAACACTTAGGAGAGAGGGGTGTGCTTATACGGATTGAATGAACAATGCGATACTTTTAATTCGAATGCGTCTTTTATAGAGACGAGCGAAGCTAAAACACGATAGAATGCTCGGATAGTGAAATTGAATTAATCTTTTTAATTATTGAATGACGATCTTTCACTTTCAATCTAAATTGAATGAGCCAGGCGTTGTTGAAATTGGCCGGGAAAACCTATATTATCTCCAGTATACGTACAGCGAGTCGTGGGTGAACAGGCAGAATATCAGACGAAGGACAGCAAACGAGGCTATTTTCAGTGCTATGGACAAGTGCAATGTACTATGTCCCTGACCAATACGTGCGACGTTTGCCGACGTAAAGGATAATCAGAATAAGTGATGGAATATTGGACTGAAGTAGAGATTAAAATCCATCACCAGAAATCAAAATAACAGACGATGAAAATAGTCTTGGAAATTGATGGCGGCAAGCGCAGGTATTTGGAGGATTGAACAGGAAATGCTCCGTCTTTGGTGCACAAAAGATTCAAAAGAAATGCTGGCCTCGGGAAAAAGTTAATTGATGTGTTGATGGTCACACGTAGAAAGGCGCATCTTGCTTTCCTATTATTCCTATTATGCGTTCATATTAATTATTGACACATCACTCGTTTGCACGTTGCTTCGAACTTAATTAAGACAATTCTGTGGGATTTTGTGCAGTATTTGTTGTTGTTTCAGATTCTACGCATCCCACGTTGAAGCATAGTTAATAAAAATGGACAATACTTCACAAACTGCGTTGAAGCAATAATGTAAAGCGACAGGTTTACCAAATTCCAAACTATCTGACGTAGCCAAATCAATAGTGTATCCAGCGCGGGTGGGGGGGCAGGGGAAACTTGTCCCCCGGGACATTTTGTCGACTTTGGGGCCTCCTTTGCTTTGCTTTTGTGACCTCCCCCGCCTTTCCAAACATTTTCCGGGGCGAAATGGAGCCACTTTTTCAGAACAAAAATCTCCTGGGTATGGAATAAGATATTTCATGAAATCATATAACATAGCTCCGTAAAAACATCCATACAATTTTGTTAATAAACGAATTGCTTAGCACCAAAAAGTCTTGCTAAGTAATATTTTTAAACAGGTTACCAGCCAAAGCTCCATGTGATTTTCATGCTGAGCAAACATCTTACCACCAGTCGCAAGCAATAAACATAACATGGAAATCTGGTTGGTAATCCTGTTTTTGCCGAGAAAAACTTTTCATGCTTAGCGATTTGTGTGTGTGCTGAGCAGCTCCATGAAATTGTCATTAGTATGTTATCGTATTATCAAATACATTTCTGAGACCAACCTTATGATTAAAGATGCTGTCGGCATATTCTGCCTTTTGACATCGCCCCGTGCAATCCAAAGAGACTGCTCGAGGGACGAGGGAAATACGGTGACATTTTGGAGGAGGACTCTTGCATCAAGAAAACATGATGAGAAAATGGATTTTGACCAATCCACGGGAAAAAAAATCGTAATTAATGTCAGCGAGCCTAATGTGAACCGTCTGGAGACCGAAGAGGCTGTTTAATCCTCGACATAGATAGCGTCCAATATAAATCTGTGCTTTTGGGAGAGTTTATTTGGGGAGGGAGACTTTGAGAGTCCTCGTAAACTGTATATACACACAGCGGATACAGCGGAAGCTTTGTGTTGAAGTGGCGCGGCTTAGCCCGGATTCAGCAGGTGCACCTAGCGTCCGCCTCGCCCGTATAAAAATACCATTTTGACCGCGTTTCGTATTATGACCCGTCATAGGACCGGTGGTTTAGGACATCGATTTTAGTGGGAACTGACGGTGATGAAAATTACTTCTATTGTCCAAAATGCATTATGACGCATCATCAGATTTTTTTTCAAAATCGACCTTAAAAACTGCATAGGTTCCCGTTAATGTATAAAAAAGACCACCTGGGTCTTGGTCAATTGTATTCATTTTGATGGTCAAAGCTGTTGATGTGAAGGTACCAAATTTCGGGTTTTTTAAAGCAAAAATGATAAAATATTGCTGTTAACTGACCATGACACAAAACGATTTCAAAATAATACAATAAAGTGGCAGACGAACATTCCCACACGTCTTTAAAAAGGTGGCAATCATGTTAAAATAACAGAATTAAACTGATAAGTTCTACAATTAAGAATAAATTCGATCTGAAAGCTTACTTTTGATGAAGATTATACCATTGCCAATCCTCCAGAGAAATATTTCTGTCTGAAATGTTGTCATTTTCAGAAAAATTGTATCTGAGGACCTCCCAAAATGCAGTGGCTTATCTTATTGTGAACAATCGGAAAAAATCACAGAATGACCCTGCACACAACCGCTGTTAAACCTTTATTTTTTATATTATGTTGAATAACACAAACGTATGGACACAATCCGCAACTGTTTTGTCGGCTTTGCCAATGCCACATCATACCGTTAATGCTACGGTGGCCTCTAATTCAACATGATTTTTTTTATTTGCAGCTTTCTCAAAAAGTTGAGCACTCTTAAGTTTAATCTTCAACATTACAGTCTCTGTAGGCCTACACCTTCCTTGAATGCTAGATTATACACATTGAACAAGTGTATAGATTTTATTTTCATTTTATTTGGCAAATACACCGGTATTGCTTCATCTAAGGCAACTAGTATAAATCTGCATACGTTATGGAACGTCCTTGCCCTGAAAAGTTGTATATTCCGGTTTTTGTTAGTTCTTCATACGTCTAATCTACCAACAGTTTGCAAAGAATACTACACACTATATGCATGGGTCAGCTTCGCGTAACTTGGGTGAAATTGGCGATGGCACGCGGAGATTGCGCCTTTTTTTTGGGGGGGGGGGTCATCTTTGGGATGGAGAGGTTTTATACTCGTCTCATTTTACCGGGGGAGGATCCATAGGGTCATTCCCATTCGGAATGTTCCAGTGCCGTGAAAAGAAATAAGCGGCGTATCTGCAAAATATATCTTTCAGAACAGCAACATAATTTTTTCAGCACAGCATTCGGTACAAACTTCGGTTAATCGGAAGTCACTACCTCATAATATAGACACTCCCCTCACTTGCCATCTTCAAACGTCAAATGAATTTCTGATTAAACGTAGAATATCTGAATATTAGCAGTATAGTATATCGATTTGTTAATAGATTCTTGTTTATGCCAGACTTTTTTGGCCAGTCCCGTTTATTCACTCGTCCTTGTCTTTGTTTCCCTAAAATCCCGTTTTTGTCCAACGGACGATATCCCAACTCAAGCTGCGCTTGCCTTATTTCCCTTTTATATTCATGCATTAGTAATTTAAAGTTAATTATAACTACTGTTTGTATCTTCAATTGGTAAAATGTTAATTGCAAATTAAATGTAAAAAATTGAAGTTAAATTGAAAACGCATGAACAGCGCCTCAGTTCCTGATAATCCCCCCTCCACCCACACCCAACTATCTTTTTGCAGGAATTGTTCTCATTTTTTCGGGGTGATTTCAAAATATATTGCTGGCCACCCTATATATTTTAGGGGTGATTTAAAAACACATATTCTAGACTACTCCATATATTTTTCACAGAAATTTACTCGAGGAAACGGGCTTTGGCTGATGCCCCTGGTCGCCTTTTAGATACGCAACTGCAATTGCAACGACCCATATTCACAACATGAGTATAAACATGCTATTTCACACAATCTTCAAATGCCACATTCGTCGGGGCAAAAATGCAAAATAACACATGAAGTAGCGCGCACAAATTGTTCAGTTGCTATAAACGGCTCAAACGGGGAAAGCTGCGCAAATAATGTGAGAAACGGGGCTTTACCGCATATGCAAAGTCGATATCTCGCAAAGCTTTCAAAATTGCTTGAAGAGCATGCGTCATGTCAAATTGATACAACAATTTGCCATTCTTCAAATTCCATGACTAGTTTCACGGAGAAGATTGAGTTTAATTGAAATGGCTTTGGAAGGTCAGGAATTTCTTTCTACGATATTAATACGCGGTGAAAAAGCCATATTTTTTTTCCAGAGAACCGGCATCATGCATGCATGGTTTCTTTCAAATTGGGATTGACTGCATTTCTTACATGCCCTGCTGAACACGTGCTGAAGTGACCGAAAGAAATTATAAAGCGCCAGTGCGCAATGAGGGCTAGCACGCGGACCTTCAAAAATCGATACGTTTACAACTGATACAAGGCAAACCTGGCAATTTTGAGTGCCGCGAGTTTTGTTTTCCAGGGCTTTAGCAAAGAATTTGTATTGCCTTGTCTGACAACAGACAAAAAGTTCTTTTGTAAAGGAGGATACTGCAAAAAAAAAAGTTTTGATTTGCGATCTTTGATCCAACAGCATTACATAAAAACATCTGCCTACTTCTTGCACAATTTGTGTGGATGTATGGGTAAACGTCCACGTTTGGAATCATGTACAGAACATAAAATAGGCGGCGGCTGCGGCGGCTGCGGCGGCGGCTGCGGCGGCGGCGGCTGCGGCGGCGGCTGCGGCGGCGGCTGCGGCGGCGGCTGCGGCGGCGGCTGCGGCGGCGGCTGCGGCGGCGGCTGCGGCGGCGGCTGCGGCGGCGGCTGCGGCGGCGGCTGCGGCGGCGGCTGCGGCGGCGGCTGCGGCGGCGGCTGCGGCGGCGGCTGCGGCGGCGGCTGCGGCGGCTGCGGCGGCGGCGGCGGCGGCGGCGGCGGCGGCTGCGGCGGCGGCGGCGGCGGCTGCGGCTGCGGCTGCTGTTGCTGCTGCTGCTGCAATTGAAAGAAAATAGTGCATGATGCTCCTGTAAGCTCCCTTGCCGCTTTAACAGCGCACTTTATGGCTTGCTGATCAAAACTCAACTGACTTATCAAAGCCCCCCATGTAGAAATAATGGAAAATGACATGGTCCAACATCTTATAGGTGAGTCCGACCTCCTTTGTTTAATTGGCCTGTACTGGTCTGACAGGGCGGCCATTTTTTTTCTCAGTGATTTTCGTCTCTTTCTTCTTATCTTGTCCAGATCCTCCCCTTGTTTCCCTCTCCCTCCCTCCCTCTTCCCCTTCCCCAAGGTATCCCTTCAATGTGGCCTATTTTGTGTATTTTTTGTGGGTATAGCTGCAATTTATGTATTACTTTTTACTTTTTTTATCTTATTGGTGTTATTTTTTTGGTATGCTGTTTATATTTTAATATTTTAATGTATTTTTAGGAGTGCAAACCGAGGGATAGAGTTTCATGCTGGCATGACGAATAGAAATATTGAATTGAATTGAATTGAATTGAATTGAATTGAATTGAATTGAATTGAATTGAATTGAATTGAATTGAATTGAATTGAATTGAATTGAATTGAATTGAATTGAATTGAATTGAATTGAATTGATTGCTTGGATGCTTCCACGTTCCATCCTGTTGTCAACCTAAGCTCGGGGGACAATATACAATTAATGTTTGCAGTCACACAAAGAATTCCCACCTATCATGACCGCATTCATCATGCCCATGAAATCTACAGATTCTGGAATATTCAGAAGTTCATCAGGTTTTATAAATTCTATAGCACTTTGTTGCAAGCCTTACTTTGGGAAAAGTTAGGCCTACACCTTGCATTTAATCAAGACATCTCTCTCCACAAGATAACTCAGATAGTCTGGATGGTCGTCCTTGGAGTACACGCTCAGAACCTTTTCAAATTTCTTGGTCATGGTCTTTAAGAATTCTGCTTCCTCTTCGCTGGCCGGAAGCGGGAAGGAAGAGTAAGAAGAGATCATGTTGAGAACGGCAACTCGGCTGAAGTGGTCCATCTCTTTCCTCGGCCAAGTGACGAGCACGATCTGACCGAGGGCGCGCGAGATCTGCGGGGAGATGTCATCCCAGCCGTGCCGGCCGCTGTGGTGATCCCAGACGAGCGGCCAACCGTAAGGGGTGACGAATATCACCACGGGGCTCTCGCAACCCTTGTAGCTGAAGATGTCCACGATTCGACATCTCGGCTTCTCTTCATCTTCACTCTGTAGCTCCGAGGATGGAGGCAAGTGGCTGTCTCCAACAGCCTGTTCGCCTGGCAAACGGGAATACTCAGCTGGGATGTCAAGGCTTTGGCAGGCTTCTATCACGAGCGTGAAGAGGTACTTGTCGATTTGGTGTTTGCTGTCGCGAAGGACGATCGAAACGTCCGACGGGTTGATATTCTTGAGCGGGCCCCACACGCGCTCCAGCGTCCTGGTGAGACGGTTCTGAATGCAGGTGCAGTGAAGAGGATCCGGGGTCTTACAATCACAGTCCGGCATGGGGTACCACAGTGGAACACCACCAAGCACGGCATTGCCACTGACTGTCGAGCTGCAGCCTCTGTCACCGAGGTAGTCCTGCAGAGCCCGGTAGAAATTGAACCCATTCCGCGTCATCCGCATGCACCGCGTCAGCTGCGAGACGGCAAAGTTTGCAGGTATTTTCCTGGAGACGCAAGCAGTCGAGTCAGTGGAGTCCATACTGATGTATGTTCCCGTTGCTATAGTTATCCAGATGAAGATTTCTGGGTGCTCTTCCCCGAGCTGCTGGAGTGCGCTCCATTCCCATTTGGGCACAAACGGCACCTCGTCCCACAGGATGTGTATCTCCATACCTGGATGCATGGACATGACCTTACGCGTGAGCTCTGCCATCGTGGCGGGATCGAGGCGCTGGAGGTCAGGATCGCTCTCAGGGAAGCAGTAGAGGAAGAGGTCGGCTATGGATTTGACCTTCACGGACGATGACTGGCTTGCGAGTAGGTCTCTAAGATGGGCCACTAAGTGACAAGGAGACCGACGCAGGCGTCCCATAGTGCGAGTGTGGGACACGACGGTGCATGACACAATAAAGACTATCGTCCCTGGTTCATCCGTACAAACTTCTGCGCCCATCGCCACAATCCTCTCCGCCATCTTGGTTAAGACTAACGACTTCCCAGTGCCGTACTCTCCTAGAATAAATTGCCGTCTCGTACCGTCTGTGATTATCTTCTTTTGCTCCGGTGTCAGCAAAACCTTCCCTATCTTGGCACTAGCTTTTTTGACAGCATCTGGTAAGGTACGGATCCTGACAACCGAGGCTAACCCAACATACCTCCCGCATAACTCCGTGTATTTCTCCAAGGGAAACCGTTCCGAGTCCGTATGCTTGATCAGACTAAGGTGGTCACTGATCCACTTGTGAAAGGCAGATGCCGACTCTACTAACTCCTTTGTCAACACCATGCCTCCGTGGTACTCACAAACACCCATCATTCCCAGGTGAATGTTGGTTAGTTCTGGGACAGCCACTAACCGTAAGATGGGCACGGCGGAGATGAAATCACCGAAGTCGGCGTTGAGCTCTCGGAAGGCGCTCTCGTCTTTAGCAGCCTGCTCCCAGGCGTTCCGCAACTTGCCCCGCATGGTTTTCCAGGAGCTGGTGACCTTGACGCTCTTTACCTGGACGAAGATCACAACCCCGCTGCCTGAGTGGATTACCATTACGTCGTGATCGCCGACCAGCTTCTTCCGTTTCTTACTCCCGGAACTCACCGCTGCGCGGAGGTAGTCCTGCATTTTGTACTCACTCAGTGTCAGCATACCTTCTCCACGGCCGGCTCCCCAGGTGTAGAATCGTCGTACTACCTTCTCGACAGCTTCCTTCTGGAATCGGTCGATGATAACTTCGGTTGATGATCGCTTAGCAGAACCCCGCGATCTGGTAGAGTCACCCTTGCTCAGAATCTCTTCATTGGTCTCCAGATCCAGATCCCCTTTGTGGTCGTAGAAGAGAGCAGCAGGCACGCGGTACGATGTTTTCGCCAAGTCGGGATAATGCTCTTTCATGAAAGTCTCCGTTGCCGTCTTGAAAGAGATGGTTTCTCCCGTGCTACGCAGAGTGATGTTCAAGTCTGAAACCTCCAAGGGGTCGAGATGGGTCACAATTGTTTCTTTAGCACAGCACATAGGACATGGAATGGGGAAGTGCGATGCAGGCGAAGATGTCATCTTGTTCCTGTAGTGGGGGAGCATACAAATGCTATTAATATTTGTTTCTGAAGTACTAGCTCCGAATTGAAGATGGTTTAGCATTCTTTTGGGTGAGTTTGCCTTGTTTTTCACTAATTCCGTTTTGTTGGATTTTACAATCTCACCAAGAAACTTGAAAGCATGTTCATGATGCGGAATTAACATAATTATGCATGTTGGCAGGTTGAACAGAAATAAACAAAGTACTGTTGATCCTAAATCGTAACATTAGCCTCTTGTTAATAAAACAATAAGTATGCATATCAAATAAAATTATGCATTCGTGCCAAAATACAACAGGGCAGGGTGGGTGGTCAGTCTACGTCCGTCTATATGTTTTCAGTGGCGTTCTCATACGGCCACTCATCTTCTGTTACAACTGTCAGCGTGATGGGTTGGGAATGGGGTAATGGTGCAACAGTTGCATAGTGCAGATGCGAAGCCCATTAACTTAGAAATTCCCAAAAGAATAAGCATCATGACACTTCTTCTGGGCCCAATTTCACAGTGTTGCTAATCGTAGTAGAAAAGCTTTGCTGGCTTCGAGGCTATTTCACGGTCAAGTCGTGCTAACCCATGCGCGCGCATGGAGATTTCGTAAGCAAATTCTGCCCGTGAAGTTACATCCGTTTCAGATAGGCGTTCCAGAGCGACTCGAGTCGACCCAAGTTGATTTTGGTTTCAGACAGGCGTACTCAATTCAGGCCGGTTTATACCATATATATCAGAAGAATAATTAATAACCACAGATATCAGACGAATAAATCAACTAGATCGGAAGCGCGTGCGCGCGCACCATTCACTGTGTACTGTGTGTTCTTGTACATGCATGGACGCGCTAAAAACTCACGTGAACAGGGCGACGAGCAAGGAAAATATGTTTCGTAAAGTAATAAGAGGCAACGGGCGTAATACAAATCTCAATTTTTGCTGCAAGCAGCTCAAGTAAAATCCTCCCGTACCGCTTGTCTTTTTGGCAGCGGTTTCCACATTCAGGAAACACGAAGCCGAGGTAAAAACTTAACCTTATTTTTAAGAAAGAACTATAAAAACTGCACATTTGTTTCCTGACGAGCCTTGCAATAAAATGTTTCATCTCCTTGGGCCAAAGAATGATTTTAATCACTATCACAACTATTACGGGTGCGTATTTCTAACCCTGTTCACGGGACGAAATGGTTTGTTCCTTTTTGTAATGTAAGGTTAAGATTTTACCTTGGCTTCGTGTTTCCTGAATGTGGAAATCGCCGCAAAAAAGACCAGCTGTACGGCGGGGAGGAGTTTACTTGAGCTGCTTTCGGCATAAATTAAGATTACTTACTCTGATTACTTTACTAAATGCATTTTTCCTTGCTCGTCGCCCTGTTCACGTGACTTTTTTTAGCGCGTCCATGCACAACAAGAAAATTCTCTACACAGTGAATGGTGCGCACGTACGCGCTTCAGATCTAGTTTATTTATTCTTCTGATATCTATGAGTTTATAACTTTATACGGTTCATACGCGCTGCGCATTCACCGCGTACGCAGCTCGCTGGTCCATTAATAAGCCAGTTCGGTATCTCAAAGGTCAAAGGCTATTGGGGATAAAATTGCTGACGTAATGTCACGCCATGTTACGCGAACGCCCATTCTGATTGAATTTAACACGTGCGCGTTGTGCGACCACCTTTTGCGTTCACACGCGCGCGTTAGGTTATCATTCGGGATAAAATGTCATTGTGCACATGCGCAGTTGAAATACTGAACGGGCTTATTTGTAGCGGTCCTCAATGCGCAAAAAGACACGCAGTGCGCAAACAAAATTCGCATGTGTACGCGCACTTTTGTGAAAAGATTTGAAAGTTCGTACACATTCAAAGTCGGACAAATTGAAAGTGTTTAACATTTGACGTAGACCTATGCGCTTCCGCATGCGCACGAAAATTTAAAACGCAAATGAGGAGGCTGAAACTACTTGTATACTTCGTTGCTGCGAGGCGAAGGCGAATCATAAATGTGTGCTCTACAGTCGTCAGATACTATACTGCGCGCGGTGAAGGTGCCGATGCCACAGGCGGATCCGGGGGGGGGGGGGGGGAGACCTCACCTAAACTCGGGAATTGGTGGGGGGGGGGACTTGTCCCCCACACGAACACATACTAAATCAAAGTGGGGGATATCATATCGTTTGTTCCCCCCCCCCCCACCTCAGAATAGTTGATTCAATTACTTCAAACTCGAAAATGATGTTTAATAATGATGATCTTTTGTTCCCAAAAAAATTGGTTAAAGTTTTTAGAAATTGCCTCAGATCGCACCGCAGACCATCTAGAATCAAATTTTTTTTCGGGGCCCTTAAGCGGGCCCCGAACCCCACGCACGCCGTAAAGGCTTCGCGCTCGCATTAGTTTTGAGCACAGTATGTCCCCCCCCCCCCACACTTTTAAAGTTGGACCCCCCCACCCCCCCCCCCCCCCTTTGGAAAAATCCTGGATCCGCCTATGGATGGATTGTGGGATGTCTCCAGGTCAAATTTCCTAATTATCATACATTGATTAACATAAATTTGAATTGAGTTCGCATTCAACTCATGACACAAGAGCGAGGTCTGAAACCAAATCGCTCCTGAGTCGATCTAACGACTCCAGCAGTCGATTTTTCGCCATCTAGCGCGTCTATACTAGTCGCTCCTAATAAGCCAGTTCGGTATTTCAACTGCGCATGTGCACAATAAAAACATTCTTACGAATGACCCGCGTGACCTAACGCGCGCGTGTAAACGCAAAAGGCGGTCGCACAACGCGCAAGTGTTAAATTCAATCAGAATGGGCGTTCGCGTAACATGGCGTGACATTACGTCAGCAATTTTATTCCGAATAACCTTTGACCTTTGAGATACCGAACTGGCTTATTGTTTTAGACGTCGGATTTTTCATGTACCTAATTCGAATCTTGTCTTCAATTTGGTTCGGCTCGACTCTAGAACTCCTGTATGAACCAGTAGCGATCCTTCCCCTGTGCTTAAAGATTACGCTCTCTGTGGACTGGACTTATAGCCTCTGAAATTGGGCCCTGGTTGAATCTTGTTCTTGGGATATACACATATGCATTTCACCCTTCCAAAAATCATGGAACATTATTCCATGTGCACTTAGACTTCAGATTAAGTCTAGATGACTGGCCGCATTTTCCAAAGTACCAGTCCTGAGCTCCAAATAGGTGTAAACCCACTGAGTTTGACACTGTCCTCAATGTCGGTGTTGAATTTTTGAACGCATCGGCTCAAGCGTTAACAACAAGTAAGGGCGGTATGGGTTAGGCAGCTGCATCAATGATTTTTGGGGAAAGACAAAGACCTGAACGAGATCATCGCAAGCTGAATTAACCAATTCCCACTTGGTTGCGCAATCTAGGATTTTCCCGCAGATATACACGAGACTATAGTGTACTGCATGTTATCATTCGCTCTTACACAATCCATCAGTTTACCAACATACATACATACATACAGCATGTCCTTATTGTCAAAGAATAATGGTTTTGAACAGTGGCGTGAATCCGTATCGGAGTGTGATGAATTACCAAAATCCCGGCTGGCCAAAGAAATTCGAAAAGCAATTAGAGGAAGGGGGCTGGAGATAATATGACACAAGGGCAGGCGCGGATCCATGGGGGGGGGGGGGGGGTTTCGGGGTCGAAACCCCTCTCCCCCTGCTCGTTGGCAATTTTTTATTTGTTTTGCTTTTGCTTGTAGAGGGGCCTACGCATTGCAAATACAGGTCTGATTTTGCCTATGGGTGAGAACAAAACAGAGGTTAAATGGCGCCACCAACGGTGAAAAAGTGTTTTAGGACCAATTTACGCCAATGGTTTTCAACGAACAATATCGACTATTGTTGACAAACTATTACCCTGTTCATCCCAAAGGTGCACGAAAGTTCACTGGTGTCGTCATTATAGAGAGCAATTGAGTTATTAAAAATTACAGGGGTCCCAGTCGTAGAGTTTAAAGCGTAGCCGGAAAAGGGTGAAATAGAATGTAAAAAACTTGGGTGTACCCATGCAACAACATGTATTTCTTGGTCTATACTGAAAATCGGGATAATTTATTTGGTATCTATTGAAGATTTATCCTCTATTTAGATCTGGGCCCAGGAAAACTGTAAGGGTGGTAGGGTATGCAACCTAAAATGTGGGCAACTCTACCACCTCTGTTGTAGCCCTTTACCTAGAGTGGCATTTAGCCTTGTATTGGGCGACTTCCATAAAAAAAAGTCCTGCCCACAAAGAAAATGGTTCATGTCAAGACGCGAGACTTCAGTGGCCGCACTCTTTTTTCTATATGTTGAGGCTGGTTCATACTCTACTTGACGAGAGTGCGAACACGAAACGCATTGGACGTCATGAAACATTCACGACGAACATGGGCGTCGCGAGGGGGGAGGGGTGGGCCAGGGGGGCACTTGGAAATTCCAAAAAAGGAGAAACAATTTAATTAAATAAATAAACAAAAAAGAAAAGAGGGTCGAAGTCAAAATGCGGCTTTATACAATATAGGCCTAGGTATCGCGGGCTTGAAGCGTCGAGTGATGTCCAGCACCCCCTCGCCCCCTTTCGATTTTTTCACGGCCGGTGATTTCTCCCTTTGCTGCTTTCTGTTGAGTGCTTTGCCCCCCCCCCCCCCCCCCCCTCTCCCCCCTCTAGAAAAAAATCCTGGCGACAACCATGGTAGTTGAATGATAGTGACTGCGTAATCCTGCCCCGAGGATTGTTTAATGAAGATTGTTTAATGAAGGATATACGTGCATAATTAAAGTAGGTCCACGGGGTGCAACAGTAAGAAAATGCAGCAGCAAGGAAAAAAGAAAGAAATGTAAGCACTAAGCAGGACAGAACTATTTCGTGAAATTACAGCTGTGATAGAAGAGAGATTATGGTCTTTACTTTGTGCCATTTTTTTACCATCAACCCATTATATTCACTACAACCTATTTGTTAAAGGCGACCAACCTAATTTTAATACAGCACACGCAGCTTGTTTTCATTGTAGTGATCACAATTTAGCAAAAAAATAAATACCTTTATGGTTGAGTTTCAAGCCGTATGGAGATTCTTTTGGTTACACCCGCACGTGAAACGTTACCCGCCTCGGTGCATTAGAACTGTCTTTCCGCTGCCCAGTGTGCAAATTTCCCTTGTGTTATTTTGGGCGCGCGACGGGGTCAAAGAGTGCAATATGAGATCAATTGGGAGTTCCCTGCGTACTTCAGTCAGTGTGTTGAAATAGTGTACGTGTAAGGGGATTCCCTGTGTGTATGCTCAGGTCAAATAGAAAGATAAGACATATGCGTCATGATTTTTTTTTCATAAAAAGGAAGGAGGCCTTTTTAACTGATATTTTTCGATACCGTAAATTAGTAGTATTTTCCCAGAAGATTTTCCAACAAACCGATGCAAAACATGAAATTGATCGACTGGGAGGTATTTGCTCTCTTAGATAATCTTTATTTTAAGAAAAGGTGGGAGGGGAAACGAGAGTCGACTTCGAACAAGGAAGCAAGCACAAGCCCTAGTTCCTTAGCCTTAGTTACAATGAACATAGAAAACCCTTGGTCGCACGTATAATACACTTACAAAGTTGTAAAATTATAACTTGAAGAATCCCATAAGCACATGATACAATAAAGTCACAAATTGGTTCCACTGTCCCGGAACGGGGCGCTCGTAATTCCTAAAGTGTTCATGTAATGTTTATCTTTGCGCGGAGCACATTATAAAACAGTATTTTTCTATACGAAGACCAATGTGATGCAATTAAGTGTCGTGTTTTCTTCGTTCAAAATAGTTTTCTTCCATAAATCCTCAGTTATGGGAGAATGTTAAAGCTGCTATGTCAGTGCTGCAATAGCAGCTTTAAGCAACGCGGAAAAGGGATATGACACACCCATGGGCGTAAATCACGGGGGGTGGGGGCATATATTCCCCACTTTTTGACCGGGGGATGGGCCATTGGACTACCCCCCCCCCCCCCCAGATTTGTGTGATGAATAACAAAAACATGCTGATTTCGAGCTATAGGTTATATATTGTAACTTTCTAACAGTCAAAATGTATAAAATCGGAAAACAAACAGTAACAAAGCTTGTGTTGTCAGGCACAGGGACATGTGCATAGTATGGTGTACTAAAGGTAACTAAAACGGCGCGGTGTGTGTCTTTACGCGGCGCGGTAAGTGTCGTTACAGCGGCGCGGTAAGTGTTGTTCAGCGGCGCGGTGAGTGTTCTTAAGCGGCGCGGTGAGTGTCGTTCAGCGGCGCGGTGAGTGTCGTTCAGCGGCGCGGTGAGTGTCGTTCAGCGGCGCGGTGAGTGTCGTTCAGCGGCGCGGTGAGTGTCGTTCAGCGGCGCGGTGAGTGTCCTTAAACGGCAGGGTGAGTGTCGTTTAGCGGCGCGGTAAGTGTTGTTCAGCGGCGCGGTGAGTGTCCTTAAGCGGCGCGGTAAGTGTAGTTCAGAGGCGCGGTAAGTGTGGTTGAGACGCTGGTGGCAGCAGACTACCGGTCCTTTTTAGTACAGTTATGGAAACGCGCGCGTAGTTCTGAGCATGCACGCGTGGTTCTGAGCAGGCGCACTGTGATGGAAAAGGACCGGTAGTCTGCTGCCACCAGCGTCTTAACCACACTTACCGCCCTGCTGAACAACACTTACCGCGCTGCTGAACAACACTTACCACGCCGCTTAAGGACACTCGCGCCGCTGAACAACACTTACCGCGCCGCTTAAGGACACTCACCGCGCCGCTGAACGACACTTACCGCGCCGCTTAAAAGAAAGGAAACTCACCGCGCCGCTTAAGAACACTCACTGCGCCGCTGAACAACACTTACCGCGCCGCTGAACGACACTTACCGCGCCGCGTAAAGACACACACCGCGCCATTTTAGTGACCTTTATAGTACACCATAGCATACATTATGAACAGCGCCCCTAGTGTCATATTAAAGAGGTTTAGCAGCACCATCCTCGACTGCATGGGCGCGTATGCGTTCCTTCACTAACCCCTGGCCGTGAGGAATACGTAAACGACGCTGACTGGCTATTCCAAATAAATATTTATGTGCTGAAAGTGAACCGCGCGCGTATAATCCGAATGTTAAACGCCCTGTGTGCGCTCGCGCCCGCGTTAACATCCTGTTCGTCACGTCACATCAGGAAAACGAGTTCGAGCATTTTGTTTCCATTATAAAGACGAGGCCACTAGTCTTGGTGACTACGATAAACGATATGGATTTTCTCTGGTCAGGAAATACATGTATTTTATGTTTAAACAAAAGGCACACAGAATTCGAGTCGAGGCCGGAAATCAAAATTGTTCCAATCGCTAGTAAATTACTCATTTTTTATCCAGTTCAAGAAAGCAGCTCATTCTCAATGACAGTGTTTGCCGCCGCTGCAGAAGATGCATCGAAAGGTTTGACAAATTTGCGAAAACACCTTAGCAAAACATTCGGAAAATGACACAACTGACATCCGGCGATAATGGGCGAAAACGGTCATGACGGTCGTCATACTTTTCCTTACTCAGTGCAGTGTTATACATGTATAGTTATCCCACGAGCGCCGAGTGGAACACGGAATAATGTAGTGCGTCCGTGTCCCATATTCCACGAGGCCGAATTTATCTTCAAGCAAACTTGACGCGCAGTAAAGATAGAACACGCACGCGCTGTGCGCGAAACCTGTACCACGTACACGCGCACATCATTAACAGCCAGCACTATCCTGCAGGAGAAACGGGAGCTATCTGGAAAACGTAACATGTGCGCGGAAGACGTGACGATCCACATGGGACGCAAATGCGCAGCTTTTGAATTACCAATGGATTGTGCAGCACTGCGTTTTGCGTGTCGCGCAATTCGCAGAATTCGAACAGCGCAATTCGGAGTGTGTATATGGGCCATGTGATATGGGTTTTTATCACACTCTCAGCTGCCACGGATCGACCAATCAGGATCGAGGATTCAAGTTTGCTTGAAGATAAATATATTTAACGTTAGGCAGGAAAAACATTAGGAGCTAATCTCAACCTTTCAAAAGATTGATTCTACAAATAAAACCTTCCTACTAAAAATACTGCG
Organism: Hippasteria phrygiana; assembly: GCA_037893225.1. NCBI lineage: Eukaryota > Metazoa > Echinodermata > Asteroidea > Valvatida > Goniasteridae > Hippasteria > Hippasteria phrygiana. The sequence continues at coordinate 502,851 of JAZGUH010000278.1, forward strand.
TCGCGCGTTAAACACATCGACTGCTGTCCTAATTACCATATCCCACTATGTGGGATATGGTAATTACACAATTCTAGGGGTTAAGATCGCGCAAGGCATGGTGGGAAAACATGGCGCCGCAAGATCGTACCCATGGTAACGAGGTTGTAGCAGCACGTTTTACGTGAACGCGAACGCGAAAATTGTGTGTTCTTTTGCTGACGTCATCAATTTCAGCGTATTGTTACTCACGTACGTGACTTTCACACGGACGTAAAATACGTGAAAATGGTGAGTTCACGTTGGGTCACTACGTGAGTAATTGCAACATTTTTAAAACATTTGTAGACATTGCAATCAATATTTGTCTCATGAGAATTAAAGCTCATTGAATATACAACACTGAAGATACATTTTTGGGTCAAACTAAGTCCAGTTCGATGTATTTCTGAAGTTTAAAAAATCCCTTGCTTATAAAGCTTTCGTGTTGGAAAACACCGTGATTGTGCATGTACCCGTCGTGACGTGCAGCTAAACGTTTCATTGCGCGTCCGAACGCCCGCGTTATTCAGTTTGACCGCCGCTCCAAAAATGTCGGGCGCGCTCGCGTTGACGTTCGCGTAAAGCTCGGTTCATACTTCGTGCGAATGCGAATGCGAAGCGAACTTGACGTGGTGAAACATTCGCAACGAAGCTTCGCACAAGTTGAAATGTGTTCAACTTTTGCGAATTTGCAGCGCGAATATTTGGCGTTTACAGCCCGGTTCATACTTCATGCGAATGCGTATGCGAAGCGAATTCGTTAAGGTAACGGAGAACGTCACAATGAAACTTCAATTGTTGACGTCATGAAATTCGCTTCGCATTCGCATTCGCATGAAGTATGAACCGGGCTTAATACGTGCTGCTAAACCTCTCTAATGTCTCCATCCCCACCCCCCCCCCCCCCCCCCCATCACCCACTCACACGCTTTTTTAATTTCTTTGGTCGGTCGGGATTTTGGTCCGTGTCTTCCCGATAGTCGAGGGTTCGATTGTCAGAAGGTTTATTGATCCGAAGGTTCGATATTCCCGGCCGAACGTACAAATTCCCCATAAGAGGGGGCTTCCTTAGTCCGAAAATGAAATAAGGTTAGTTAATCTGAACATTTGATGCAATAGTCCGAAGGTTTGTTAGTCCGAAGGGCCGACAATCCGAAGGTTCGATTTATCCAAGGGTTCGGTAGTCCAAATTGACAATAAGGTCCGATAGTCCGAATCGGCAATAAGGTCGATTAGTCCGAATCGGCAATGTCCGATAGTCCGAATCGACAATAAGGTCCGAAAGTCCGAATCGGCAATAAGGTCGGAATATTAATTGAACCTGCAATTTAGACTATAGAACCTACTTTTCAATTCGGACTATCGAACCTTATTGTCAATTCGGACTATCGAACCTTATTGTCGATTCGGACTATCGGACCTTATTGTCAATTTGGACTACCGAACCTTCGAATTGTTTAACCTTATTCTCTTTTCAGATTAATGGGCCCTTCGGACTATCGAACCTTCGGACTGTCAAACCTTCAGACTATTGAACCTTCAGACTAAAGAACCTTCGGACTATCAAACCTTCGGACAATCGGGCTGTCACCTTTTGGTCACCCCACCCCCCCCCCCCCCCCCCACTCGCCGTCACGGATTAACGCCACTGGACACACCGTTCCATAGAATGTAGAGCATTTTTAAGTAACACCATTTGGCATAAACTTCGTACAAAACTTGGATAGAAACGATGAGCTGTGTTTACACAGAGAATGCAGATTTTTGCACAGGTTTGCTGCCTACATACATATAAACGTTTATTTCTTTGCTTCTATAGGCCTACACATTCAGAATAATAGGGAGAAATTTCTGAACCAAAGAAATACAAACGAAAGAGTACTGATGTTTTCATATAGAATTGGTTTAATCAAATGGAATGGTCTGAATACAAGGGTGATTGTGCAAGACTGATAGTGGAAGGATGTACAGACTACAGAGCTTGCGGTATTACCATGTGAAACGCAAAAGGGGACTTTTGAAACGCTGGTGGCAGCAGACATGAAGCCCCAAAAGTGAACAACCCAGTTTTCTCATTTTCTGCTAGCAGAAATTTGGATTATTTTACTTTGACGACTATTTCGGTGCCCCAAAAGTAGACAAGTACAAATTATAAATTTCTACTGGCAGAATTTTATTAGACAACCCCATTTTCTGCAAGCAGAATTTCTGATTTTTGAAGTCGCGCAAACCGTTTTGAAAACAGTCAATTTTCTGCTAGCAGAAATGTGGGTTTTACTTTGACGCCCTAAAAGTGGACAAGTAAAAAAAATGGCTAGACATAAAGCACACATCCCTCTGTTCAAAATAGAACAGTCTGTGTGCATGTTTGTACGTGTGAACATGTACATGTAAACATGCTGTTCTATTTCGAACAGAGGGGTGTGTGAGTTACGTCTAGTCAAAAAGTAGGATTTTTACTTGTCCACTTTTAGGCCGTCAAAGTAAAACCCATTATAATGACATTTTTTTAAACGGTTTGAGCGACTTCAAAAAGCAGAAATTCTGCTGGCAGAAAATGGGGGAATGGGGTTGTCCACTTTTGGGCCATCATAAAATTCTACTAGTGGGAATTTAGGATTTTTAGTTGTCCACTTTTAGGGCCGCCGGATTTTTTTTTTTTTAACGGGGGGTCGCGTCTTGTAAAAATATCGTGGCCCTGAAGGGACATGCACACATCGCACATTTGTGCGCAGATTTCTGCGCTGTCGCATATTTGATTGCAGATTTCTGCGATGTCGTACATTTTATAGCACACATTTTTTCGCAGATTTCTGCGCCGATTTTTCCGATGTCCTATATACATTTTATGGCACGTTTTTTCCGCAGATTTCTGCGCAGATGTTTGTGATGTCGCACATTTTAATGCACATTTATTTGCAGATTTCGGCGGCGGATTCAGCCGTGGATTGAGCCCACTGATCTGTTTACATAGAGATCAGTCATTCAGCCGTGGATTCAGCCGCAGATTCAAAATCTCAAGCGTATCAAGTAAAAGGTGGTAAACAAAGTGTGCTTTTTATACAATTTTTTTTTTTTTTAATCAACAAAATGTTTAAGGTTTTAGCAAAATTACACGTTTTTAAATAACGAATACATTCTGCATGCTCAAAATTTAGAGAAGACCGATTATGTTCACTAATTAGCTTCTAATTAAAGGGTTGAGAACTTTTCATTCAAAAGTGCAGAAAACTGCAAAAACCTTCAATGTGGACTAACCAAATAGCTATTTTCTACATTCGCGCACACCATTATGTACGTGCACAATGTGCGCGCTCAGTGTAGGTCCGCGAAATGGCAATTTATTTAGCTCGCTATTCCCCATACGTATGTGCACGGTCGGCGGTGTACAAAAACCGCCATATCCGGGGTCCAAACGGGATTTTCGTTACGGTCCCAAACCTGGACTTTTAAATGAAAAGTTATCATTATCCCTTTAATTAGAAGCTAATTAGCGAACGTAATCGGTCTTCTCAAAATTTTGAGCATATAGAGTCTGCTGTAGCAGAAAATGTTGTGGTAACGGCAAGCGTATTTCACGCGTTAGCAGGGAATTTTTGCTCCTAAGCATGCGTACATCCCGTAACTGGGGATTCTGTGCTTACAGGACTAGCGCAGATTTTTTCCGCTAGCGCTGTTAGCGCAAAATGGTGATCGTAAGCGCGGAAAGCTGTGGTTAGCAAAGCCATGAAATTGGGCCCCGATGTGCGCATTCTTGAAATGAAATAACATACCCTGCTTCTTGTTATAGATCTTATATATTTAGGTATATTTACAAGTCTTTGCTGTATTTGTATGATTCCTTGATTGTTCTCAAAGATATTTGCATTTTATCGACACTTATGACTGCAAATAAGCTTAGGCTTCGTCTCCATCCTCATCGTCATCTTCATCATCGTCATCATCTTCCGACTCATGGGCCTCATCTCCATCCTCATTGCCATCTTCATCTTCGTCATCATCTTCTCCCTCACGGGCTTCGTCTCCATCCTCATCGTCTTCTTCATCGTCGTTATCATCTTTATCTTTACCGGCCTTGTCTCCATCTTCGTCACCATCTTTATTATTGTCATCATCTTTCTCTTCGCCACCTTCATCGTCGTCATCATCTACCGCTTCACGGGACTCTATGCCACCTTCATCGTCGTCATCGTATACCGCTTCACGGGTCTCTATGCCATCTTCGTAATCAGCGTCCCAATCATTGTTCCTATCACGTTCTTGTAGAAACAAGGAAATGGGCAAAAACGTAGTTTTATTCAGCAATGAAAAACCCTTGATTACTTGGCTTGCCATTCTAATACCCCGTTCTCACTTGAACGATTTACTATGCGAATGTTGTGCGACTACCAAATCACACAGGGCGTACGGGAGTCGCACGGCAGTCTTTTGATGATTTACACAGGTTGTAGGGGTGTCGTGTGTAATTCGGACGAGTCGCATCCCCGTGCGGGCATTTTGGGGCAGTCTAAATAACATCCGATTTCCAAAAGGTAAGGGGCAATTACGAAATAGGTATAAATGAAACGTCCGAAATAAACATGTGTGAAGTGTTTTGTCTATGGTTGTAAATTTATATAGGCCCTAATGCTATGGCCAAACTGGATGCGCAGAACTAAAATTTCACTGTCTACTTTCAACACTATAGTTATGAATCTGAACAGCAAAGGAAATCAACCGAATTAATCTCTTTGTACATATAGACAAAGTGTTGGGGGGAAGAGTAAGAGAAAAAATTACCCCACCCCCACACCCCCGTATTGTCGCTAAAGGAACATTTTTCCAAGTGCATGTCAACTTTCGACCGCAATTGTATAACTATATTGATGACATCTACTTAGCCTGCAAAAGAATGCATGAGTTGCACACGAATGAGAAAAGACAACTTCGGCTGGCCTTTAGCATGATGTACAACCTCGATTACGTCTCAGGTTTTAAAATTCCTACACTTTGAACAATTCTAACAGATTACATGTATGTGACTATAGATTTGTGACTATAGATTGTGAAACCGGAATCTCAAGGCGTGAACACAGGATTATTGTAGGATTTTTATAGAACTGATGAAGGTCATTGCTAAATCTAAGAACATCAGACGTATGGTCTTTATGATCGACGCATATTGCAACTTGGCAGTTTATTTACACTTTCTAGGCTTTTGATGTGCATTTGCATAGAGCTTTCACCCTGAATATCCAGCTAGGTATAATGTCATGCAACTGGGCTAAGTAATGTTGCGAACTAGCCAAAGTATTACACAATAATCTAGGCGAGTAAAGTATTTTTGTGCTAAGCCGAAAATTCCTGAAATAGGCACATATATACACTTAAAAAAAAACTGTGGCGTTACATTGAAGGAATGATTTAGTTTAGATACAGGACGTATACATCATTTGCTTTTGCTGTAATTTTCAGGGGGTTTAGTATTTCATAACGTGCTGGCAAATACTGTAACACAAACCTGTTAAATTTTTTGTGTGCAAAGGTACTGGGAAAACAGAAGGAAAAAACACGGCGATTGGCAGATCGATTCGTCGAGCACCTACGCAGCGTAAAACGGAAGAACACGGACTCAGCAGTCGGGCAACACTTCTGTACACCCCACCCCACACCATTGACGGCATGCGCGTCTGCGTCTTGACAACCACGCAGAGCGAGGACACGCGGAAAGAGCGGGAGCAGCGTCTAATATTCCATCTTCGAACGCTGTGTACCCGCACGGTATCAACATCGAGTTCAACGCGTTTCCGCACAGCAACACACGCCCCGAAGAAGGACAGCAGCCGATTTCACGAAACCTTGCGCAATTGCGCAACTCTACTTACGCCACAATTTATTGCGTAAGTTGCGCAACATTTTTAAATCGATTTCACGAAAGTTACGCAGTGCGTATTTAGTCGCTGACTTGCGCCACAAATTATGGCGTAACTTACACACTCGTTTTAGGTGGCTTAAGTTGTTGGCACAAAACACCGAAATTATGACTTAGCTAGCTGAGCGTGAGCACAGCAGAGCCGTTAGTTGTTCAAATCATTAATTAAATTCACTAGATTATTTCAGAGAGTAATCAAATGATCATCCGCTGCAGGTTTACCTGTGAGATATTTCCGAAAGTTGCCATCAATTTTTTTTCGGAGCGATGATTTAAAAGTGAAAAGTTTCAAAATGGCGCCCCACAGTTTAATTTTACGACTGTTACATGTATTTTTATTGTTGTACCAAAACAGTCGTCGTAAAAGCGGCATTCAGCCTCGTCCGCGATGTATAAAATAAATAAAACATTGCGCAGCTACGCACTGTTTCGTGAAATGGATCGTAAGGATGTAGCGCAGCTGCGCAACATTTTTAAAGCGTTCATGTGTAACCCAGTTGACAACTCTTTATCATGAATGGGCTGAAGTCATTGATGTGCGTAACCCTCCTCGTATCGATGTAATCTTTCTAGACTGGTCTAAAGCTTTCGACAAAGTTAGCCACAGCATGTTATTAGATAAATTGCATAAATATGGTATTTGTGGCTCAGTTCTATCATGGTTTAATTCTTATCTTAGCAACAGATCACAAAGAGTAATCTTCCAAGGTACCCAATCAGAGCAGTTAAGAGTTTTATCAGGTGTACCGCAAGGCTCTGTTCTTGGTCCCTTGCTTTTCAATATCTTTGTTTTTGATCTCCCATTCTGTGTTCAATCCAATCTTAGACAATATGCAGATGACACCGTATTGTATAGACCGATTAGATCCAACTCTGACACAGTAATCCTTCAAAATGACTTAAACAATGTAATTAACTGGTGTAATATTAATCACATGGTACTTAATCCTAAGAAATGTAAGCTTATGACTGTAACCCGTAGCAGAAATCCTCCTAGTCCCATTTATAATATTGGCTCGGATTCTTTTGAAGTTGTTTGCCAGTACAAGTATCTAGGTGTCGTCATCTCTCGTGATCTCAGTTGGAAGAACCACATTGATAGCATTACTTCCAAAGCTACCAAACTTTGTGGCTTTATAAGACGGGTTGTTAAGAGTAATAATTCCACTGTTCTAGTTAAACTTTACACTTCCCTATGTAGACCTGTCATGGAGTATGCTGCTCCTGTCTGGTGCGCAAGCCTACACACTCACCAATCACTCATTGAAAAGGTTCAGAGGCGTTTCACACGTTCTTGTCTTGGCCTCCCTAAAAGAGCCATACCTAACAATGCCGACATTGACTACCCTTCCAGGTGTAAGCAATTAGGAATTCCTCTGTTGATCAACAGACTTAATTTTCTGTCCATTTCTTTTGTTGTTAAATGTTTGTATAATAAGTTTGATGTAAGTATCCACAGTTATGTTTCTATTAATTCTAGGCATTGTGATTTTGTTAAGTTTGTTCACAAGGGGGTCGCACTAACTGCTTACACAACTCTCTATTTGTTAGGTTTCCAAGATTATGGGATAGTTTACCATCTAATGTTAAGGAACAAGTTGTACTTAATATGTCCAAGTTTCTCAGTAGTTTGCGTAATTATATTCTGTCTCCCGGTAAATCCATCATAATTCCATCCTAAATAGGCGTGCACCTGAAACATAGAGTCTTGGTTTGCTTACATGCGTGCTTTTCTATGGCCCTATAGGGTGCCTGGTACCCTGAGACTACCATAGACTTGTTCGCATGTAAGCTAGGTGTGACGTCATTATGTTTTAGGTCTATTCTGAACTGTTACAATCTGTTATTTGTGTACATAATGTATTTATTTTAAGGAGATTTAATATCATAAATGTATTTGAAATCCGTCTACATATTTATTTATATATACTTCATCTCCTGCATATACTGTAAGCAAACCTATTTATAACTAAATTTGTATTTTTTTTTTATTACTATAGTATTGCCTTGCATTTTTATTTTTTTTATTTTGCATATATATATGTACATGTATTTAATGTTGGCATGGCTACATTTGGAGAGCCACTCGATTGTGATTTAGTTCACATTTGGCAATCCTTCAGGGGTGTTACCATGTCATGTTTTGTTTTATGTCATTTTTTCATCTGTGTACTGTACCTTTTTATGTTTGCCCTGAGAAATAATAAATGAAATGAAATGAAATAGCGCAAGTCTTACGCAATGGCGTAAGTTGCGCACGGTTTCGTGAAATCGGCTGCAGGTACGAAAATTCGGCACCCGCCACTAATTTTGGTGAGCACTATTTGGCTTTTCCGAAATCCTTCGGAAAAGGCTTTGTTTTTGTTCTGATTTTTTTTTTTTTGGCTTTTCCGAAATCCTTCGGAAAAGGCTTTGTTTTTGTTCTGATTTTTTTTTGGCTTTTCCGAAATCCTTCGGAAAAGGCTTTGTTTTTGTTCTGATTTTTTTTTTTTTGGCTTTTCCGAAATCCTTCGGAAAAGGCTTTGTTTTTGTTCTGATTTTTGGCTTTTCCGACACTCCGTCGGAAAAGGCCTTGTTTTTGTTCTGATTTTTTTGGCTTTTCCGACACTCCGTCGGAAAAGGCCTTGTTTTTGTTCTGATTTTTTTTTTTTTTCTGCTTCTTCTTCTTCCTCTTTTAGTTCTGACCAAAATCCCATAGACTTTGTACACGAATTTTCTCGGCGGCACTTTAGGTCTTAAAAAACTTCAGATCTTAACCAAACTTACCTCAAACATAGACCCTAAGCTGAAATAGTATGTCGAAGAGTGACGTCATGATGACGTCATCACGTGTCACGTGACGTCATCTTAAAGGTGCGTTTTTCAAGGGCCCATATCTAGAGAACGGTAAGTCCGATTTCCTTCAAACCTGATATGTTGGTAGGCTAGCTCGTGTTATAGATGAAATTTGAGGTGACGTCAAGATGACGTCATCATACGATTTTATAGTAATTTTTAAGTTTTTGAAATTCAAAGTTTCTTAAAGCCATATCTCACCAACAGAACATGCTAAATTCAAAATTCTTTTTGTAATAGCTTTGTTAGCTCCTATATTCTTTCACATACATTTGAAAAATGTGTGACGTCATCATGACGTCATCAAAAATGTGCATTTCTGAAACACACATAAGGGTACATCCGATCGTCATAAAAATTAGTGGGTAGGTAGATAGTGCTACTAGCATGTAAAATCCGAGGTGACGTCATGATGACGTCATCGGCTGATTTTCTGTGAATTTTTTAGTTCTATCCCAAATCCCATAGACTTTGTACACGAATTTTGTAAGTGGCACTTTGGTCAATAAACAACCTCGGATCTTAATCAGACTTAACACAAACAGGGACCCTAAGCTGAAAATGTATGCCAAAACGTGACGTCATGATGACGTCATCACGTGTCATGTGACGTCATCTTAAAGGTGCATTTTGGAAGGGCCCATATCTAGAGAACGGTAGGTCCGATTGCCTTCAAACCAGGTATGTTGGTATGGTAGATCGTGTTATAGATGAAAATTGAGGTGACGTCATGATGACGTCATCATACGATTTTACAGTAATATTAAAGTTTTTGAACTTCAAAGTTTCTTAAAGCCATATCTCATCAACAGAACATGCTAAATTCAAAATTCTTTTTGTAATAGCTTTGTTAGCTCCTATATTCTTTCACATAAATGTGAAAAATGTGTGACGTCATCATGACGTCATCAAAAATATGCTTTTTTGAAACACATATAAGGGTAGGGACGATCGTTATAAAAATTAGTGTGCAGGTAGATAGTGCTACTAGCATGTTAAATCCGAGGTGACGTCATGATGACGTCATCGGCTGATTTTCTATGATTATTTTAGTTCTATCCCAAATCCCATAGACTTTGTACACGAATTTTGTAAGTGACACTTTGGTCACTAAGCAACATCAGATCTTAATCAGGCTTAACACAAACAGAGACCCTAAGCTGAAAATGTATGCCGAAACGTGACGTCATGATGACGTCATCACGTGTCATGTGACGTCATCTTAAAGGTGCATTTTTCAAGGGCCCATATCTAGAGAACGGTACGTCCGATTGCCTTCAAACCAGGTATGTTGGTATGGTAGCTCGTGTTATAGATAAAAATTGAGGTGACGTCATGATGACGTCATCATACAGTTTTACAGTAATATTAAAGTTTTTGAACTTCAAAGTTTCCTAAAGCCATATCTCATCAACAGAACACGCTAAATTCAAAATTATTTTTGTAATAGCTTTGTTAGCTCCTATATTCTTTCACATAAATGTGAAAAATGTGTGACGTCATCATGACGTCATCAAAAATATGCTTTTTTGAAACACATATAAGGGTAGGGACGATCGTCATAAAAATTAGTGTGCAGGTAGATAATGCTACTAGGATGTTAAATCCGAGGTGACGTCATGATGACGTCATCGGCTGATTTTCTATGAATTTTTAGTTCTATCCCAAATCCCATAGACTTTGTACACGAATTTTGTACGGGACACTTTGGTCACTAAACAACATCAGATCTTAATCAAACTTAACACAAACAGGGACCCTAAGCTGAAAATGTATGCCAAAACGTGACGTCATGATGACGTCATCACGTGTCATGTGACGTCATCTTAAAGGTGCATTTTGGAAGGGCCCATATCTAGAGAACGGTAGGTCCGATTGCCTTCAAACCAGGTATGTTGGTATGGTAGATCGTGTTATAGATGAAAATTGAGGTGACGTCATGATGACGTCATCATACGATTTTACAGTAATATTAAAGTTTTTGAACTTCAAAGTTTCTTAAAGCCATATCTCATCAACAGAACATGCTAAATTCAAAATTCTTTTTGTAATAGCTTTGTTAGCTCCTATATTCTTTCACATAAATGTGAAAAATGTGTGACGTCATCATGACGTCATCAAAAATATGCTTTTTTGAAACACATATAAGGGTAGGGACGATCGTCATAAAAATTAGTGTGCAGGTAGATAATGCTACTAGGATGTTAAATCCGAGGTGACGTCATGATGACCTCATCGGCTGATTTTCTATGAATTTTTAGTTCTATCCCAAATCCCATAGACTTTGTACACGAATTTTGTACGGGACACTTTGGTCACTAAACAACATCAGATCTTAATCAAACTTAACACAAACAGGGACCCTAAGCTGAAAATGTATGCCAAAACGTGACGTCATGATGACGTCATCACGTGTCATGTGACGTCATCTTAAAGGTGCATTTTGGAAGGGCCCATATCTAGAGAACGGTAGGTCCGATTGCCTTCAAACCAGGTATGTTGGTATGGTAGATCGTGTTATAGATGAAAATTGAGGTGACGTCATGATGACGTCATCATACGATTTTACAGTAATATTAAAGTTTTTGAACTTCAAAGTTTCTTAAAGCCATATCTCATCAACAGAACATGCTAAATTCAAAATTCTTTTTGTAATAGCTTTGTTAGCGCTTATATTCTTTCACATAAATGTGAAAAATGTGTGACGTCATCATGACGTCATCAAAAATATGCTTTTTTGAAACACATATAAGGGTAGGGACGATCGTCATAAAAATTAGTGTGTAGGTAGATAGTGCTACTAGCATGTTAAATCCGAGGTGACGTCATGATGACGTCATCGGCTGATTTTCTATGATTATTTTAGTTCTATCCCAAATCCCATAGACTTTGTACACGAATTTTGTACGGGACACTTTGGTCACTAAACAACATCAGATCTTAATCAGGCTTAACACAAACAGAGACCCTAAGCTGAAAATGTATGCCGAAACGTGACGTCATGATGACGTCATCACGTGTCATGTAACATGAACTTAAAGGTCAAGTATGGAGTACGAAATGTGAATCATAAAATAATCTCAGATCTTAAACATAGCAAAGACATAGACCTTCTGATAATTTATGTTAAAGAAAAAAATAAAACGGAAAAGCCATGCGTATGTTTACAACAGACGCAAAATTTTCGGCTTTTCCGCTACAGCAGCAAAGCCTTGGTTTTTGTTCTGTTCGCGCGATTGTGTAGTTTAGTACACTTTCGCCCAGGCATGAACACAATCTACTTGAAAATTGTTCGTTTTGCCACATTCAGAACAAAGGGCCACGTCTAAGAACATCTCCAGGTTTTTTTTTGAATGAAATCGTTAGCTCAGAGGTCAAAAACACATGATTGCACAATACCCAGCTTCACACGGATATATAACTGGTGGGAGAGTAGGAGCTGGTTCGAAATTGACCGAGCCAAAACATGACACAACGGGTGGAAAATCATATTTTCCGCCTTAAAAAACCTTTCCAAATCACAAAAGCACGTGTCATTGGGATTCAGAGAAGTCTACTTTAGTGACAAAAAAGGCTTTTGGAATAATCAAATACTCCAGGAGCTAACATGAACACAATTAATACAGAAATCCTAAACTACACAATACCCACTTTTTTGGTTTCTTCTTAAACACGAATTTTGTCTACGGCACTTTAGTCACTAAACAACATCAGATCTTATTCAAACTTAATACAAACATAGACCCTAATCTGAAATTGTGTGCCGAAAAGTGACATCATGATGACGTCATTATGTGTCACGTGATGTCATCTTAAAGGCGCATTTTTCAAGGCCCATATTAAGAGAACCGTAAGTCCAATTGCATTCAAACCTGGTATGTTGCTGGACAAGTACGTTATAAATAAAAATTGAGGTGACGTCATAATGACGTCATCATATGATTTTTATAGTAATTTCAAAGTTTTAACATTAAAGATTCTTAAAACCATATCTCATCAACAGAACATATGTTAAATTCAAAATTCTTTTTGTAATAGCTTTGTTAGCTCGTACATTCTTTTATATAAATGCGAAAAATTTCTGAAGTCATAATGACGTCATCAAAGGCATGATTTCTTGAAAGACATATAAGGGTAGACCATGTCTAATCGTCATGAAACTTGGTGGTTAGGTAGATTTGTCACTAGTTTACAAAATTCGAAATAACATCATAAAAACATATGGAAAAGCCCTATGTTCTTAAAAACATAGACCTCTAGTTTTTTTTTCTGCTTCTTCTTCTTCCTCTTTTAGTTCTGACCAAAATCCCATAGACTTTGTACACGAATTTTCTCGGCGGCACTTTAGGTCTTAAAAAACTTCAGATCTTAACCAAACTTACCTCAAACATAGACCCTAAGCTGAAATAGTATGTCGAAGAGTGACGTCATGATGACGTCATCACGTGTCACGTGACGTCATCTTAAAGGTGCGTTTTTCAAGGGCCCATATCTAGAGAACGGTAAGTCCGATTTCCTTCAAACCTGATATGTTGGTAGGCTAGCTCGTGTTATAGATGAAATTTGAGGTGACGTCAAGATGACGTCATCATACGATTTTATAGTAATTTTTAAGTTTTTGAAATTCAAAGTTTCTTAAAGCCATATCTCACCAACAGAACATGCTAAATTCAAAATTCTTTTTGTAATAGCTTTGTTAGCTCCTATATTCTTTCACATACATTTGAAAAATGTGTGACGTCATCATGACGTCATCAAAAATGTGCATTTCTGAAACACACATAAGGGTACATCCGATCGTCATAAAAATTAGTGGGTAGGTAGATAGTGCTACTAGCATGTAAAATCCGAGGTGACGTCATGATGACGTCATCGGCTGATTTTCTGTGAATTTTTTAGTTCTATCCCAAATCCCATAGACTTTGTACACGAATTTTGTAAGTGGCACTTTGGTCAATAAACAACCTCGGATCTTAATCAGACTTAACACAAACAGGGACCCTAAGCTGAAAATGTATGCCAAAACGTGACGTCATGATGACGTCATCACGTGTCATGTGACGTCATCTTAAAGGTGCATTTTGGAAGGGCCCATATCTAGAGAACGGTAGGTCCGATTGCCTTCAAACCAGGTATGTTGGTATGGTAGATCGTGTTATAGATGAAAATTGAGGTGACGTCATGATGACGTCATCATACGATTTTACAGTAATATTAAAGTTTTTGAACTTCAAAGTTTCTTAAAGCCATATCTCATCAACAGAACATGCTAAATTCAAAATTCTTTTTGTAATAGCTTTGTTAGCTCCTATATTCTTTCACATAAATGTGAAAAATGTGTGACGTCATCATGACGTCATCAAAAATATGCTTTTTTGAAACACATATAAGGGTAGGGACGATCGTTATAAAAATTAGTGTGCAGGTAGATAGTGCTACTAGCATGTTAAATCCGAGGTGACGTCATGATGACGTCATCGGCTGATTTTCTATGATTATTTTAGTTCTATCCCAAATCCCATAGACTTTGTACACGAATTTTGTAAGTGACACTTTGGTCACTAAGCAACATCAGATCTTAATCAGGCTTAACACAAACAGAGACCCTAAGCTGAAAATGTATGCCGAAACGTGACGTCATGATGACGTCATCACGTGTCATGTGACGTCATCTTAAAGGTGCATTTTTCAAGGGCCCATATCTAGAGAACGGTACGTCCGATTGCCTTCAAACCAGGTATGTTGGTATGGTAGCTCGTGTTATAGATAAAAATTGAGGTGACGTCATGATGACGTCATCATACAGTTTTACAGTAATATTAAAGTTTTTGAACTTCAAAGTTTCCTAAAGCCATATCTCATCAACAGAACACGCTAAATTCAAAATTATTTTTGTAATAGCTTTGTTAGCTCCTATATTCTTTCACATACATGTGAAAAATGTGTGACGTCATCATGACGTCATCAAAAATATGCTTTTTTGAAACACATATAAGGGTAGGGACGATCGTCATAAAAATTAGTGTGCAGGTAGATAATGCTACTAGGATGTTAAATCCGAGGTGACGTCATGATGACGTCATCGGCTGATTTTCTATGAATTTTTAGTTCTATCCCAAATCCCATAGACTTTGTACACGAATTTTGTACGGGACACTTTGGTCACTAAACAACATCAGATCTTAATCAAACTTAACACAAACAGGGACCCTAAGCTGAAAATGTATGCCAAAACGTGACGTCATGATGACGTCATCACGTGTCATGTGACGTCATCTTAAAGGTGCATTTTGGAAGGGCCCATATCTAGAGAACGGTAGGTCCGATTGCCTTCAAACCAGGTATGTTGGTATGGTAGATCGTGTTATAGATGAAAATTGAGGTGACGTCATGATGACGTCATCATACGATTTTACAGTAATATTAAAGTTTTTGAACTTCAAAGTTTCTTAAAGCCATATCTCATCAACAGAACATGCTAAATTCAAAATTCTTTTTGTAATAGCTTTGTTAGCTCCTATATTCTTTCACATAAATGTGAAAAATGTGTGACGTCATCATGACGTCATCAAAAATATGCTTTTTTGAAACACATATAAGGGTAGGGACGATGGTCATAAAAATTAGTGTGCAGGTAGATAATGCTACTAGGATGTTAAATCCGAGGTGACGTCATGATGACCTCATCGGCTGATTTTCTATGAATTTTTAGTTCTATCCCAAATCCCATAGACTTTGTACACGAATTTTGTACGGGACACTTTGGTCACTAAACAACATCAGATCTTAATCAAACTTAACACAAACAGGGACCCTAAGCTGAAAATGTATGCCAAAACGTGACGTCATGATGACGTCATCACGTGTCATGTGACGTCATCTTAAAGGTGCATTTTGGAAGGGCCCATATCTAGAGAACGGTAGGTCCGATTGCCTTCAAACCAGGTATGTTGGTATGGTAGATCGTGTTATAGATGAAAATTGAGGTGACGTCATGATGACGTCATCATACGATTTTACAGTAATATTAAAGTTTTTGAACTTCAAAGTTTCTTAAAGCCATATCTCATCAACAGAACATGCTAAATTCAAAATTCTTTTTGTAATAGCTTTGTTAGCTCCAATATTCTTTCACATAAATGTGAAAAATGTGTGACGTCATCATGACGTCATCAAAAATATGCTTTTTTGAAACACATATAAGGGTAGGGACGATCGTCATAAAAATTAGTGTGTAGGTAGATAGTGCTACTAGCATGTTAAATCCGAGGTGACGTCATGATGACGTCATCGGCTGATTTTCTATGATTATTTTAGTTCTATCCCAAATCCCATAGACTTTGTACACGAATTTTGTACGGGACACTTTGGTCACTAAACAACATCAGATCTTAATCAGGCTTAACACAAACAGAGACCCTAAGCTGAAAATGTATGCCGAAACGTGACGTCATGATGACGTCATCACGTGTCATGTAACATGAACTTAAAGGTCAAGTATGGAAGACGAAATGTGAATCATAAAATAATCTCAGATCTTAAACATAGCAAAGACATAGACCTTCTGATAATTTATGTTAAAGAAAAAAATAAAACGGAAAAGCCATGCGTTTGTTTACAACAGACGCAAAATTTTCGGCTTTTCCGCTACAGCAGCAAAGCCTTGGTTTTTGTTCTGTTCGCGCGATTGTGTAGTTTAGTACACTTTCGCCCAGGCATGAACACAATCTACTTGAAAATTGTTCGTTTTGCCACATTCAGAACAAAGGGCCACGTCCAAGAACATCTCCAGGTTTTTTTTTGAATGAAATCGTTAGCTCAGAGGTCAAAAACACATGATTGCACAATACCCAGCTTCACACGGATATATAACTGGTGGGAGAGTAGGAGCTGGTTCGAAATTGACCGAGCCAAAACATGACACAACGGGTGGAAAATCATATTTTCCGCCTTAAAAAACCTTTCCAAATCACAAAAGCACGTGTCATTGGGATTCAGAGAAGTCTACTTTAGTGACAAAAAAGGCTTTTGGAATAATCAAATACTCCAGGAGCTAACATGAACACAATTAATACACAAATCCTAAACTACACAATACCCACTTTTTTGGTTTCTTCTTAAACACGAATTTTGTCTACGGCACTTTAGTCACTAAACAACATCAGATCTTATTCAAACTTAATACAAACATAGACCCTAATCTGAAATTGTGTGCCGAAAAGTGACATCATGATGACGTCATTATGTGTCACGTGATGTCATCTTAAAGGCGCATTTTTCAAGGCCCATATTAAGAGAACCGTAAGTCCAATTGCATTCAAACCTGGTATGTTGCTGGACAAGTACGTTATAAATAAAAATTGAGGTGACGTCATAATGACGTCATCATATGATTTTTATAGTAATTTCAAAGTTTTAACATTAAAGATTCTTAAAACCATATCTCATCAACAGAACATATGTTAAATTCAAAATTCTTTTTGTAATAGCTTTGTTAGCTCGTACATTCTTTTATATAAATGCGAAAAATTTCTGAAGTCATAATGACGTCATCAAAGGCATGATTTCTTGAAAGACATATAAGGGTAGACCATGTCTAATCGTCATGAAACTTGGTGGTTAGGTAGATTTGTCACTAGTTTACAAAATTCGAAATAACATCATAAAAACATATGGAAAAGCCCTATGTTCTTAAAAACATAGACCTCTAGTTTTTTTTTTTCTTCTTCTTCTTTTAGTTCTGACCAAAATCCCATAGACTTTGTACACGAATTTTGTCGGCGGCACTTTAGGTCTTAAAAAACCTCAGAACCTAACCAAACTTACATCAAACATAGACCCTAAGCTGAAATTGTATGTCGTAGAGTGACGTCGTGATGACGTCATCACGTGATTTTTTATGAATTTTTGAATTTTTAAAATCGTAACATTCTTTTAAATATATCTAGCGAACAAAACAAGATATTTTCAAAATTCTTTTTCTTATAGCTTTGGTATGTCTCAAAGATATGCCCTAAATTGCGAAAATTGTGTGACGTCATGATGACGTCATCAAAAATGTGTTTTTTTGTTAACGCATGTAAGGGTCAATCCGATTACAAAAATGTATACATTGAATTTTCCTGTACCCAATTCCAAAATTTCATGATCGTGGCTCACTCAAGTAAGAAATAACAGCCATTTCAAAATTTAGACCAAATTCAATATAACACAAAGGAATTCTGGGACGGGCTGATAACCATGGCTATTATGAGCTTGCTGTTTATAAAAGGGGTTGATTTCTAGTCTTTTTTCAAGTCGCTGAATTTTTGAAGTATTAAAATCGTAACATTCTTTTCAATATATCTAGCGAACAAAACAAGATATTTTCAAAATTATTTTTGTTACAGCTTTGGTATGTCTCAAAGATATGCCCTAAATGGCGAAAATTGTGTGACGTCATGATGACGTCATCAACAATATTTTTTTTTTTAAACGCATGTAAGGGTCAATCTGATTACAAAAATGTATACATTGTATTTTTCTGTACCCAATTCCAAAATTTCATGATCGTGGCTCACTCAAGTAAGAAATAACAGCCATTTCAAAATTTAGACCAAATTCAATATAACACAAAGGAATTCTGGGACGGGCTGATAACCATGGCTATTATGAGCTTGCTGTTTATAAAAGGGGTTGATTTCTAGTCTTTTTTCAAGTCGCTGAATTTTTGAAGTATTAAAATCGTAACATTCTTTTCAATATATCTAGCGAACAAAACAAGATATTTTCAAAATTCTTTTTGTTATAGCTTTGGTATGTCTCAAAGATATGCCCTAAAAGGCGAAAATTGTGTGACGTCATGATGACGTCATCAAAAATATGTTGTTTTTTTTACGCATGTAAGGGTCAATCCGATTACAAAAATGTATACATTGTATTTTTCTGTACCCAATTCCAAAATTTCATGATCGTGGCTCACTCAAGTAAGAAATGACAGCCATTTCAAAATTTAGACCAAATTCAATATAACACAAAGGAATTCTGGGACGGGCTGATAACCATGGCTATTATGAGCTTGCTGTTTATAAAAGGGGTTGATTTCTTGTCTTTTTTCAAGTCGCTGAATTTTTGAAGTTTTAAAATCGTAACATTCTTTTCAATATATCTAGCGAACAAAACAAGATATTTTCAAAATTATTTTTGTTACAGCTTTGGTATGTCTCAAAGATATGCCCTAAATGGCGAAAATTGTGTGACGTCATGATGACGTCATCAACAATATTTTTTTTTTTTAACGCATATAAGGGTCAATCTGATTGCAAAAATGTATACATTGAATTTTCCTGTACCTAATTCCAAAATTTCGTGATCGTGGCTCACTCAAGTAAGAAATAGGAGCCATTTCAAAATGTAGACCAAATTCAATATAACACAAAGGAATTCTGGGAAGGGCTGATAACCATGGCTTAAATGTGCATGCTGTTTATAAAAGGGGTTGATTTGTAGTCTTTTTTCAAGTCGCTGAATTCTTGAAGTTTTATAATCGTAACATTCTTTTCACTATATCTAGCGAACAAAACAAGATATTTTCAAAATTCTTTTTGTTATAGCTTTGGTATGTCTCAAAGATATGCCCTAAAAAGCGAAAATTGTGTGACGTCATGATGACGTCATAAAAAAATTCGTTTTTCAAGTCGATAGAATATTGCCCATAGCATTTGTAAACGTTTACTTTCTTACCGGCCACATTGGCTACTTTTAAACTTGGCAGACACTTACCCCAACTGCTCACAATGTGTGCCGAACTTTTACGTCCTGATGACGTCATCACATGTCACGTGACGTCATCTTAAAGGGGCATTTTTCGAAGCCATATATCTACAAAAGTACAAGTCCGATTCAGTTGGAACGTAAGGTATGCCACCTGGTGTTATAGATGAAAATTGACATGACGTTATGATCAAGTCATAACATGTCACGTGGTGTCATCTTAAAGGGGCACTCGCTAGATTATTGCCTATAGCATTTGTACACGTTTTCTTTCTTACCGGCACTTTGGGTACTTTTAAACTTGGCAGACACTTAGACTAACTGCTCACAATGTGTGCCGAACTTTTACCTCTTGATGACGTCATGACATGCCACGTGACGTCATCTTAAAGGGGCAGTTTTTGAAGCCATATATCTACAAAAGTACAAATTCGATTAAGTTGAAAAGTAATATCTAGGTAGCCCAGTGGGTTTAT
This sequence comes from Hippasteria phrygiana, assembly GCA_037893225.1. Lineage (NCBI taxonomy): Eukaryota > Metazoa > Echinodermata > Asteroidea > Valvatida > Goniasteridae > Hippasteria > Hippasteria phrygiana. The sequence continues at coordinate 522,846 of JAZGUH010000278.1, forward strand.
AGCTGAAAATTGACATGACATTATCATAATTGATGTCATCACATGTCACGTGACGTCATCTTAAAGGGGCAGTTTTTGAAGCCATATGTCTACAAAAGCACAAGTCCGATTAAGTTCAAAAGTAATATCTAGGTAGCCCAGTAGGTTTATAGATAAAAATTGAATTGACGTTATGATGACGTCATCACATGTCACGTGACGTCATCTTAAAGGGGCAGTTTTTGAAGCCATATATATACAAAATTACAAGTTCGATTAAGTTGAAAAGTAATATCTAGGTAGCCCAGTAGGTTTATAGCTGAAAATTGACATGACATTATCATGATGTCATCACATGTCACGTGACGTCATCTTAAAGGGGCAGTTTTTGAAGCCATATCTACAAAAGTACAAGCTCGATTAAGTTGAAATGTAATATCTAAGTAGGCCAGCAGGTTTATAGATGAAAATTGACATGACGTCATGATGACGTCATCATACGATTTTATAGTAATTTTTAAGTTTTTGAACTTCAAAGTTTCTTAAAGCCATATCTCACCAACAGAACATGCTAAATTCAAAATTCTTTTTGTAATAGCTTTGTTAGCTCCTATATTCCTTTACATAAATGTGAAAATTGTGTGACGTCATCATTACGTCATCAAAAATAGGCTTTTTGAAACACATATAAGGGTTGGTCCGAGCGTCATAAAAATTGGTGGGTAAGTAGATAGTGATACTAGCATGTAAAATCCGAGGTGACGTCATGATGACGTCATCGGCTGATTTTCTGTTAATTTTTTAGTCATGATGACCATCAAATTATTTGTATATTTTTTTAAGGTTTTGAAATTTTAAGCCATATCTCATTAACAGAATATAATAAATTCGAAATTCCTTTTTGTAATCAATTCATTAGGTCAGAGTTATGTATGTTAAAATGTGTAACATCATCCTGACGTCATCAAAATGCCCTTTTAAAAAACACATGAGAGTAAGTGGATCGTTATGAAAATTTGTAAAATCTGAAGTGACGTGATTGGCTGATTTTGTAGGAATTTTTCATTTTTTTCAATTTTTTTAAACTGTCATTGATCAGATTGACTGCAATCTTGACACAAGCCAAGACCACGTTCCGAATATGTGACGTCATGACGACGCTATCCTACGATTTTATGTTGATTGTTAGGTTTTTTTAAATTTTTTATGTAATTTCTAACCGGGACTTGCGCCACATAACAGCCTAAGGTCTTAAACAAGTTTGTCATATATATCCTATAATGGAAATTACATAACCAAGAAAGAAGTCAGGATGGCGTCACGCTTAAAGGTCAAGTTTGAAGTAGCAAAAGACATAGAAGTGATGGAGCTTTGTGCTTAATATAACAGAAAAACGGAAAAGCCCTGCGTCTGTTTGCAAGAGACGCAAGATGTCTAGTTGGCTTTTCCGAAATCCTTCGGAAAAGGCTTTGTTTTTGTTCTGATTTTTTTTTTTTTTCTTCTTCTTCTTCTTCTTCTTCTTCTTCTTCTTCTTCTTCTTCTTCTTTTAGTTCTGACCAAAATCCCATAGACTTTGTACACGAATTTTGTCGGCGGCACTTTAGGTCTTAAAAAACCTCAGAACCTAACCAAACTTACCTCAAACGTAGACCCTAAGCTGAAATTGTATGTCGTAGAGTGACGTCATGATGACGTCATCACGTGTCACGTGACGTCATCCTAAATGTGCGTTTTTCAAGGGCCCATATCTAGAGAACGGTATATCCAATTTCCTTCAAACCTGGTATGTTGGTAGGCTAGCTCGTGTTATAGATGGAAATTGACGTGACGTCATGATGACGTCATCATGCGATTTTATAGTAATTTTTAAGTTTTTGAACTTTAAAGTTTCTTAAAGCCATATCTCACCAACAGAACATGCTAAATTCAAAATTCTTTTTGTAATAGCTCTGTTAGCTCCTATATTCTTTCACATAAATGTGAAAAATGTGTGACGTCATCATGACGTCATCAAAAATATGCTTTTTTGAAACACATATAAGAGTAGGGACGATCGTCATAAAAATTAGTGTGCAGGTAGATAATGCTACTAGGATGTTAAATCCGAGGTGACGTCATGATGACGTCATCGGCTGATTTTCTATGAATTTTTAGTTCTATCCCAAATCCCACAGACTTTGTACACGAATTTTGTACGGGACACTTTGGTCACTAAACAACATCAGATCTTAATCAAACTTAACACAAACAGAGACCCTAAGCTGAAAATGTATGCCAAAACGTGACGTCATGATGACGTCATCACGTGTCATGTGACGTCATCTTAAAGGTGCATTTTGGAAGGGCCCATATCTAGAGAACGGTACGTCCGATTGCCTTCAAACCAGGTATGTTGGTATGGTAGCTCGTGTTATAGATGAAAATTGAGGTGACGTCATGATGACGTCATCATACGATTTTACAGTAATATTAAAGTTTTTGAACTTCAAAGTTTCTTAAAGCCATATCTCATCAACAGAACATGCTAAATTCAAAATTCTTTTTGTAATAGCTTTGTTAGCTCCTATATTCTTTCACATAAATTTGAAAAATGTGTGACGTCATCATGACGTCATCAAAAATATGCTTTTTTGAAACACATATAAGGGTAGGGACGATCGTCATAAAAATTAGTGTGCAGGTAGATAGTGCTACTAGCATGTTAAATCCGAGGTGACGTCATGATGACGTCATCGGCTGATTTTCTATGAATTTTTAGTTCTATCCCAAATCCCATAGACTTTGTACACGAATTTTGTACGGGACAATTTGGTCACTAAACAACATCAGATCTTAATCAGGCTTAACACAAACAGAGACCCTAAGCTGAAAATGTATACCAAAACGTGACGTCATGATGACGTCATCACGTGTCATGTGACGTCATCTTAAAGGTGCATTTTTCAAGGGCCCATATCTAGAGAACGGTACGTCCGATTGCCTTCAAACCAGGTATGTTGGTATGGTAGCTCGTGTTATAGATGAAAATTGGGGTGACGTCATGATAACGTCATCATACGATTTTACAGTAATATTAAAGTTTTTGAACTTCAAAGTTTCCTAAAGCCATATCTCATCAACAGAACACGCTAAATTCAAAATTCTTTTTGTAATAGCTTTGTTAGCTCCTATATTCTTTCACATAAATGTGAAAAATGTGTGACGTCATCATGACGTCATCAAAAATATGCTTTTTTGAAACACATATAAGGGTAGGGACGATCGTCATAAAAATTAGTGTGCAGGTAGATAGTGATACTAGCATGTTAAATCCGAGGTGACGTCATGATGACGTCATCGGCTGATTTTCTATGAATTTTTAGTTCTATCCCAAATCCCATAGACTTTGTACACGAATTTTGTACGGGACAATTTGGTCACTAAACAACATCAGATCTTAATCAGGCTTAACACAAACAGAGACCCTAAGCTGAAAATGTATACCAAAACGTGACGTCATGATGACGTCATCACGTGTCATGTGACGTCATCTTAAAGGTGCATTTTTCAAGGGCCCATATCTAGAGAACGGTACGTCCGATTGCCTTCAAACCAGGTATGTTGGTATGGTAGCTCGTGTTATAGATGAAAATTGAGGTGACGTCATGATGACGTCATCATACGATTTTACAGTAATATTAAAGTTTTTGAACTTCAAAGTTTCCTAAAGCCATATCTCATCAACAGAACACGCTAAATTCAAAATTCTTTTTGTAATAGCTTTGTTAGCTCCTATATTCTTTCACATAAATGTGAAAAATGTGTGACGTCATCATGACGTCATCAAAAATATGCTTTTTTGAAACACATATAAGGGTAGGGACGATCGTCATAAAAATTAGTGTGCAGGTAGATAGTGATACTAGCATGTTAAATCCGAGGTGACGTCATGATGACGTCATCGGCTGATTTTCTATGATTATTTTAGTTCTATCCCAAATCCCATAGACTTTGTACACGAATTTTGTACGGGACACTTTGGTCACTAAACAACATCAGATCTTAATCAGGCTTAACACAAACAGAGACCCTAAGCTGAAAATGTATGCCGAAACGTGACGTCATGATGACGTCATCACGTGTCATGTGACGTCATCTTAAAGGTGCATTTTTCAAGGGCCCATATCTAGAGAACGGTACGTCCGATTGCCTTCAAACCTGGTATGTTGCTAGTGTATCTCGTGTTATAGATGAAAATTGAGGTGCCATCATGATAACGTCATCAACTGATTTTCTATGAATTTTTTAATATTTAACATATTATTATATATTACTGTCATTGATCAGATTGACTCCAATCTCGACACAGGCCAACACCATGTATAAGTACTATCCTTATAATGTCATCATAGGTCAAGTAATATAAACTTAAAGGTCAACTTTCAAGTAAGAAATCTAGATCATGAAATAATCTCAGATCTTAGAAAACTCAGCGAAAACAAAACCCTTAACAACTTTAATGCTGATAAAAAAAAAACCAGGAAAAGCCATGCGTCTGTTGACCTCAACAGACGCTTAACCTCTAGTTATTATTTTTACTGTTCATCTCACTTGATATAGTGCTACGCAGCACCCCAAATTTCTTCTCACAAAAAATTAGTAGTCTGGTTCCCTGATCAGCAATTTATAGAGTAAGGCCGTGTCCGAAACGGGCTTCCAGAGCTAAGGCTACGGCTATTGTCAGCATTTCTTCACGTACACATGTAGTTGTAATGGGCCCACACCTAGACAATAGCCCTAGACAAGAGTTTCGGATGCAGCCTAAGTGAGTTATCAGGTCGGGCCGGCAATCGTTGTTTTTTGCTGTTTGCAAAATGTTGTATACTACGTTTAACAGCCGCAGTTTTTTGCAGTGTATGGAAAGTGTTTCTGAAGTTGCGGGGTAAGCACATAGCTAGCTATGTATGAGCTCCGTGCACAACTATATACCCCCTCAGCGGAAAGAAAAGGCGAGTTGGGGGTCAATATCGACGCCATCTTACCTGACTTCAATTTAAGTGTCTGGTTCCTGCTGTGATATTCTTATTGAAAACGCAATTATCGAGAGTCAGCGAACAGACAAAGCAATCCCACTGGTATACGAGTATCAAATGAACAAGGAGCGCGGTGCGGATACCAGCGACGTACTGCCCACGGAAGTGCGGTTGCTATGTGGACAGCGCCCTCATTCGACGGCGCACGGAGCCCATAGTCTACTCTATTCACATCGATAGGACGTTTAAGGGAAGGTTCCCTCAAAAATATTTACCTTGATCGTATTCTTCAAATGGGTAGCTTAAGCAGACACCTGTTTTCGAAAAAAGAAAAAATGGCGAAAACGATCAGAAACGGGGAAAAGTTTGCTTGAAGTGAATTTTGCGCTTTAATTTTGGCATGTCACAATTAACACCGATAAAACAAACAAGAAGGTCTGGGGTGGTACATACCACGCATCCTCAAAAACGAAATACACGACAATGTAAAATAATTATGCATATTTTTAGGCTCAGATCAGGGGCTAATTTCATAGAGCTGCTTAAGCACAACATTTGCTTAACCAAAACCTTGCTTAGTAAAATCGGGTAACCGGCCAAAACTCCATGTGATTGTTACGCTAAGTAAACAACAGCTAAAATACTTGTCACAAGCAATAAACATGAGCTATTTGGTGATATGGCGGACACAATGGGAGGGCGCCATTTGATTTGGGTAAACAGTTTGTATGGTTTACCCAAATTAAATGGCGCCCTCCCATTGTGTCCACCATATCCCAAAAAGGCTAATGTTATGTATATTTGCATGTGACTGGCTGTTTACTTCGCATAACAATCACATGGAGATTTGGTCGGTAACCCCATTTTATTAAAGGGACACATTGCCTTCAAATGTCATGAAATGTTGCTGTTTGGAAATGTTCCTTATCTTTTATAAGAGTTGTTCATGCAAAAACACGTATAATGTGTTGCAATTAGTGAGTAGTGATTACAAAACAAAAACAATGCCTTTGACCCTGACCCGCGAGACATAGACTTATCTCCAGTAGTAAATACCACTGTCTAAATAATGCGCAAAATACGTTGTAAGAGTCTTTAGGCTTGCGCCGCAGCCAGTGGCCTTGTAAACCTATCATATGTACCATTCTCTACCTCGCGACCATTGAGATCATCAATGCTCGCGACACATGTCGCCAGTGCTGCGCGCCGTGCCACAGTACATCAACATGGATCAACAGAATGTACTTCAACCAGCTGCGACTGGAAATACGACTGGTGAACACAGTCCGCCATTTTGTTTAGTCAACAATTTGGTTCTACAAAATGGCGGACCGTTATTTGTCACGAAATTAAACAATATTAAACACGCAATTTAAAGGGATAGTTATGTGAATCTTTATATTCTACTTTAAAAAAAAGCTTCCCAACCATATCCATTTCAGTTTTATAGCCCAAATCGCAAAATCCAAAGCAATGTGTCCCTTTTAAGCAAGTTTGTTTGTGCTTCAACATTTGTTCCGCTTCAGCAGCTTCATTAGCAGGGTTTCAAATATGGGGAAGTATTTGGACTTATGTTGTATTTACTCACTTTTTTAAAAAGGAATATAACCTGCTAAAATCGTAACTCGGTTTGTCGGCAAACAAACAATTCAAATTATGATTACTTACTACGTATAGTGCAGTGCTGGGGAAGGTTACATGCGATTCACCAAGGTTTAAAAACCAAGGGGAAAAATCTTGAGGGAGTGACTGAACTGTTGATCTCTTCCCCATTAACCTTAAATGACCGGGGAGATATTAAAACTCAGCCACTCGCCAACTTAACCCAATTTGAACCAGTGGTTGAATTCACTGTTGCAACAAGAAATTCTAACCTAACCCGAAATGTCCACGTGTTATGATCCTGGGGGATAGGTATCGTGGCCCTGAAGGGACATCACGCATCGCAGCTTTCTGCGCAGATATTTGCGATGTCGCAGATTTCTGCGCAGATTTCTGCGATGTCGCACATTTTATCAAGTAAAAGGTAGTCAACAAAGTGTGTTTTTTCTGCAAGTTTTTGGGGGTTTCATCAACAACATTTTTAAAGATTTTAGCATTTTTTAAACATAGTCTAAATAACGAATATATTCTATATATGCTCAAAATTTAGAGAAGACCGATTAAGTGAACTAATTAGCTTCTAATTAAAGGGCTAATAAGAACTTTTTATTTAAAAGTGGTAAGATAGAATCTCCAATAAAAATCCACTTTGGGGAAAGTATGTGAGGTACATTTACTTTTAAAGCGACAGTGTTGTCTATACAAAATGCAGTTTTCTGAACTTTTAAATGCAAAGTTCTCGTTAGCCCTTTAATTAGAAGCTAATTAATGAACGTAATCGGTCTTTACTGAATTTTGAGCATACAAATTTTGTTGATGGAACCCCACAAACTTGTAAAAAAACACACTTGGCTGATCACCTTTTACTTGATGCGTTTGCGATTTTGAATCTACAGTTGAATCCGGGGCAGAATCCACGGCTGAATCTGCGGCTGAAATCTGCAAAGAAATGTGTGATAAAATGTGCGACATCGCAAACAGGCCTATCTGCGCAGAAATGGGCAAAGAAATGTGCGATATCGCAAATATCTGCGCAGATGTGTCAATGTCCCTTCAGCTAGCTGCAGATCACCAGGGCCACGATCGATAAACCTTTCGCAAATACCACAATGGTCAAAAGGCGTTGTGGGAAGGAAACGGGAGTAGCCTAATGTCTTTTTCCTTCCCACAATGCCTTTTGACCATTGTGACGTCACAACCAGGCGGTAGGCCTATTTGCGATTGGATCTATGGGGAAATTTATCTCCCCACTTTTTGGTCACAAGGCCTTGATCTAGCCCAGATTGGACTCCTCCGTTGTGTGTACAACGCGACGGAGTCTAGATTATCAATTTCTGCTGCCATTGCGAAACAATTTACAAACATTTTTTTCTTAATATTTTTACCAGATGAAGGAAGCTGGAATTTCGCTCACATTATTCCTTGTGCCCGGAATTACAAAGATGCTTAATTGGTTTAGAAAGAGTAAATATGTCCTTGGGTGACGTGTTTACAGAAAACAACTCGCAAATCCACACTTTCGACGTAAATAAAATCCTGTACAAACTTCTCGTGCAAAGACTTACGCGCACTCATGCGCGAAATGCATAGCAACTGTGTGCCTTCAACGCATGCGTGGTAGAGTTGTGGGCGTATATTTATGTGTCACGTCACACGTTGAAGTCATGCAAATTCGCTGTTCCGGTTTCTGAATTTCCTCGATTTTTCCGTCTTTCGACTGCCGTGCGATGTCTTCGTCTTCAGTAATTTATTGTAATTGCCAAAACGGCCACCTTCGAAAAAGCCGAGAGGGGTTACAAGATATTTTCGATAAAGGTTTTGTCTAGCCACGGCACATTCAGAAAAGTCTTTAGCCGGGCCGCCATAACACCCCTTGAATGTAAGACGCAATTCCTATGTTCACAGTAAGGACACTTTGATTTCCCAGACCGTCCCATAAAAAGAACCTTTCATCAAATTAATCCACTTCCGAAACTGCAAAACGACAGTTTTTTAAGACGAATTTCAAAAATTAATTCAGAAAATCTAAAAGCTTTGACGAATATACACGCCCACAACTCTACCACGCATGCGTGGAAGCAACACAGTTGCTATGCATTTCGCGCATGCGCGTAAGTCATTGCGAGAAGTTCATACAGGATGTTTACGTCGGAAGCGTGGATCTGCGATATATTTTCTGGAAAAATCGTCGCCCAGGGACATATTTACTTTTTCTAAACCAAGCATCTTTGTAATTCCGGACACAAGGACTATGTGAGCGAAATTTCAGCTTCCTTCATCAGGTAAAAATAGGGGAAAAAATTGTTGTAAAATGTTTTCTGTGGCAGCAGAAATTTTATACCCTGGACGTCAGTCGTAATGCAATGAAGACGTCGTTTAACCTGGGCTAGGGGATGATCCAAAGAATCACCCCCACCCCCTAGCCCAGGTTGGACGATGTCTTCATTGCACTACGACTAACGTCCTGGATACGAGATGTCGCATTAATTGAAATCAAAACTTTAACAGGATTTTTTTCACGTTTACCTCGTTGTAGAAGCTAATTACATGCCCACACATACTCTTTGTGTCCTTATCTATCTGTCCGTTAGGTTCAGGAATTCCATATGATACGCTGGCCGACGTTTTTCAGGAAAATAAACTCAAACGGAGAACGTCACAATGAAACTTCAATTGTTGACGTCATGAAATTCGCTTCGCATTCGCATGAAGTATGAACCGGGCTTTACACGTACACGGGGCACACGTATGTGCGTGTGCACGTACGCGCGTGTGACCTCCGAAATTCTGCGATGCTGTTGCGTGAAGGCGCAATGCGCACGCGCGATTTGCCTGGCAACCACTCGCATGCGCACTGCTACCGTTTGGGCTGGCTGCGCGGTACACGTATGTTTTTTAAAGTAATATTTAATGATTTCTTCAACATTGTCAGGTAAAGTGGGAAGTAGATAGTATCGATTCTTGGCATATTCTTGGCACTATTCAAAAATCACCGGGATCGCTGGTTCAGTTAATCAATTGCTGCAACAAAATCGAAGCACAGCCTACACCGGGTTTGAACTTGTGAATTTGACCCAAAAAAAACTTTGCACACTAGTAATCACCAGAAAGGTTTCAAGTTGGCCGTTAGCTTCACTTCCATGGGATTCGCATTCTTGTAAAAACCCCGCTTCCAAAGAATCTTCTGCATGAAAACTATGACAGCAATAGAGGAAATCACGAATATCACTGCTTGTAAAAGGCTACTATGCAAATCAATTACGCAGCACCATTATGCCTATTCAAACGCAAATAAGCGCCTCATTGCTTAAAACAAGAAACTGATCCGACGTCCTTGTACAACACAAAGGTTAAACTGTAGATCTGCACAATGAGCAAGACTAAGTTGGCGGAGGAAATATACGTGGGTAGTCTTGAAATGTTGTTTCTGTGTAGTCTGCAGATACTTTTAAAGTTCCAAATCTGTTTCGGGCTATAGGCGATAATAAGAACGAATTTAGGAGGATATTATATACGACGTAATCGATGTTGTTTTGAAGGAAAAGGGCGTATCGTATTCCTTAAAATTAGAGCAGATCCAGGCGATCGAGTCAGTCGTCAAGAAATCCAAAAACGTCTTTGGCGTGCTACCAACTGGATTTGGCAAAAGCGATTGTTACAGATGGCTCTCGCCAATTATGGACAAAGTGAGTGAGAGTTTTTTGCCGCAGGTACAGGTCTGTTATAAAATCGAGATTTGTTATGAATATTTTGGTCTGTGAGTTAAGTGTCGCCTTACAATCGTAGCATAAGAATTGTGTTTTAGACTTCTTGGGCGTTAGAACTTTTCCGAACACTTTTTGGATTGTGCCAGGGCTGGCCAGAACTTAAACTGAATTTCGTTTGTAACCTCTTCCAGACTCCTCGAACGAAGTAGTGTGGCACCCGACACAAGCAGTGGATGTGGTCGTCATTATTTTTTCACCAAAACAAACAACAAAATTTGGTAGTTCACGACGAAATAGTCAGTGCGAACACGAACGTCACGCAAGTTGCAACGCTCACAAGTTATTGCGCCTGCGCGTAAGGGGACAGTTACTAGGCAAATCGCGCGTGCGCATTGTGCGTGCACGCGCCCGCGCGCGCAGAGGCTAGTGCTTGCGCACACGAGTAAATTAGACGCACACATACGTATAATGTACGTACAAACTGATGAAAAGAGTCAAGTTTAACATTGCTTTTGAGTTTATTTTCCTGAAAAACGTCGGCCAGCGAAGCATAAGGAATTCGTGAACCTCACGGACGGATAGATAAAGACACAAAGAGTATAATGGGCGTGGAATTAGTGTCTATACAGTGAGGTAAAAATATTGTAATTTTGTTTCTAATTTTTTTCGACTACTTCCAGTAGCTTCATATTCTGGACTCCCTCGCAACGCGAAGGGAGTCCATATATTGGGCTGCCCCACCCCCTAGCCCAGGTTGGACGATGTCTTCATTGCACCTCCGCAAAGCGAAGGGAGTCCATACTGGGCTACCCCACCCCCTAGCCCAGGTTGGACGATGTCTTCATTGCACTACGACTAACGTCCTGGATACGAGATGTCGCATTCATTGAAATCAAAACTTTAACAGGATTTTTTTCACGTTTTACCTCGTTGTAGAAGCTAATTTCATGCCCACACATACTCTTTGTGTCCTTATCTATCTGTCCGTTAGGTTCAGGAATTCCATATGATTCGCTGGCCGACGTTTTCCAGGAAAATATACTCAAACGCAACGTTAAAGGGACACATTGCCTTCAAATGTCATTAAATTTTACTGTTTGGAAATGTTCCTTATCTTTTATAAGAGTTGTTCATGCAAAAAACCACGTATAATGTGTTGTAATTAGTGATTAGTGATTACGAAACAAAAAAATTGGCCGCTTACCCCTGACATCTGACCCGCGATACATAGACTTATTTCCAGTACTAAATACCACCGTCTAAATAATGCGCAAAATACGCTGTAAGAGTCTTTAGGCTGGCGCCGCAGCCAGTGGCCTTGTGAACCTATCAGATGATCGCCAGGTACAATTCTCTACCTCTCGACATAATCGCCAGTGCTGCGCGCCGTGCCACAGTACATCAAAATGGATCAACAGAACGTACTTCAACCAGATGCGACTGGAAATACGACTGGTGAACACAGTCCGCCATTTTGTGGAGTCAAAAATTTGGTTCTACAAAATGGCGGACTGTTATTTGTCACGAAATTAAACAAAAACCACGCAATTTGAAGGGATAGTTATGTGAATCTTTATATTCTACTTTAAAAAAAGCTTCCGAACCATATCCATTTTAGTTTTATAGCCCAAATCGCAAAATCCAAAGCAATGTGTACCTTTAAACTTGTAGCCTCTTTTCATCAGTTTCATACCGAGTTACATGACATACGCGCGCGCGCGACCTCCGAAATTCTGCGTGCGATGCTGCTGCGTGCAGCGCAGGCGCAATGCGCACGCGCGATTTGCCTGGCAACCACTCGCATGCGCACTACCGTTTGGGCTGGCTGCGCGGTACGGACGGTCTTGAAAAGTGTTTTCTGTGTAGTCTACAGATACTTTTAAAGTTCCAAATCCGTTTTGGGCTATAGAAGATAATAAGAACGAATTTGGGAGTGTATTATGGACGACGTAATCGATGCTGTTTTGAAGGAATATGGCATATCGCAAAGCAGGATCCTCACTACGAACACGAACGTTACGCAAGTTATTGTGCCTGCGCGTTAGGGGGTCAGTTACTAGGCAAATCACGCATGCGCATTGTGCGTGCACGCGCGCGCGGCCTAGTGCTTGCGTGCACGCGTAATTATACGCACACATACGTTTTATGTACGTACACTTGGTCTGAAACTGATGAAAAGAGTCTACAAGTTTAACGTTGCTTTTGAGTTTATTTTCCTGAAAAATGTCGGCCAGCGAAGCATAAGGAATTAAGACACAAAGAGTATAATGGGCGTGAAATTAGTGTCTACAGTGAGGTAAAAATATTGTAATTTTGTTTCTAATTTGTTTCGACTACTTCCAGTAGCTTCATATTCTGGACTCCCTTGCAACGCGAAGGGAGTCCATACTGGGCTACCCCACCCCCTAGCCCAGGTTGGACGATGTCTTCATTGCACTAGGTTGGACGATGTCTTCATTGCACTACGACTAACGTCCTGGATACGAGATGTCGCATTCATTGAAATCAAAACTTTAACAGGATTTTTTTCACGTTTTACCTCGTTGTAGAAGCTAATTTCATGCCCACACATACTCTTTGTGTCCTTATCTATCTGTCCGTTAGGTTCAGGAATTCCATATGATTCGCTGGCCGACGTTTTCCAGGAAAATATACTCAAACGCAACGTTAAACTTGTAGCCTCTTTTCATCAGTTTCATACCGAGTTACATGACATACGCGCGCGCGCGACCTCCGAAATTCTGCGTGCGATGCTGCTGCGTGCAGAGCAGGCGCAATGCGCACGCGCGATTTGCCTGGCAACCACTCGCATGCGCACTACCGTTTGGGCTGGCTGCGCGGTACGGACGGTCTTGAAAAGTGTCTTCTGTGTAGTCTACAGATACTTTTAAAGTTCCAAATCTGTTTTGGGCTATAGAAGATAATAAGAACGAATTTGGGAGGCTATTATGGACGACGTAATCGATGCTGTTTTGAAGGAATATGGCATATCGCAAAGCAGGATCCTCACTACGAACACGAACGTTACGCAAGTTATTGTGCCTGCGCGTTAGGGGGTCAGTTACTAGGCAAATCACGCATGCGCATTGTGCGTGCACGCGCGCGCGGCCTAGTGCTTGCGTGCACGCGTAATTTAATTATACGCACACATACGATTTATGTACGTATACTTGGTCTGAAACTGATGAAAAGAGTCTACAAGTTTAACGTTGCTTTTGAGTTTATTTTTCTGAAAAATGTCGGCCAGCAAAGCATAAGGAATTCGTGAACCTCACGGACGGATAGATAAAGACACAAAGAGTATAACGGGCGTGAAATTAGTATCTACAGTGAGGTAAAAATATTGTAATTTTGTTTCTAATTTTTTTCGACTACTTCCAGTAGCTTCATATTCTGGACTCCCTTGCAACGCGAAGGGAGTCCATACTGGGCTACCCCACCCCCCAAATTCAACTACTGTGAAAAAGAAGCGTTTTTACCAAAGAAAAACGCCTAGAGTTCTGGGTAGGCCTACATGTTTTAATGTGAACATAACTGCGTGCGTTCTCATATTCTTTCTCATCTCACCCCCACCCCACCCCACTTTTTAAGGCGATTTCGGAAACGTTTGATATGCTAACAATAATAACATGGTTCGATAATGTCAAACTCACCAAGCAGGGCAAAGACCGTAAGGAGCAGGATGGATGTACGAGCGGTCGTCATTTCGGCGATGTCTTAGAGTATCTGTGATTTCGGATGTAAACTTGAGGCCCTTTTATGCTTGCTTAAAACTCCTCTTGTATTTCAAATCGAAACAGATTATGCGTTGGCATAAAATAACTGTACTCAAAATCCGTACCGTGTCCGCGTTGCGTTATTCAAAATGTGTAAAATGCGTTAAAATAAAACTACACGGAATGCAATAGGACTCTGCAATGCACGCGCGCGTGTTGCGTTATCCGTTTTGAGTGATCCTTTGTTTTTCGTGTAATTCTATTTTGACGCATCACGCGTCACTCAATACGCATTACGCATTCGCATGAAGTACGTATGAACCGGGCTTAACGCAATGCGGACAAAATTTGAATCCCGACATATGCGACATTCTACAAATACTACATGGTCAGAGGGGAAATAGGGCAATCTATTTTTCCTGCGGTTGGTGGCTGCAGGCCAGTACCGCGGGAATGTTCTATTTCCCCCGACACAAACCATGCAGTATTTTATTTGTTTTATTGCACCTTCTTAATAAATCAACTGTTCGAAGTCTTCATCGTCAAGAGAAGCGAATCGCGGTGCTATGGACGCAGTCATCTTGTATCTGGTTGTTTTGGGATCCACTGCGCTGTGCCCGTTTTTCCGTGCAGCACCGTGTGCATTAAAATACATAATAGGCCCTACATGATTAGATCTTGATTCCGGGGGGTGAGGTTGTAGGGAAAATAGTAATAAATAACACCCCGGGAGATAGGCCTCTTTCGAAACAGCTAAATTAATTTGTTTTGGCTGCGTCATTTTTTACTGACGAGTTAACCACGAAACCGAAGCCAGGGTTTGCGAAATGCCCAAAGTGGTACAACAATTTTCTGAATTTAAAGGGACACATTGCCTTCAAATGTCATGAAATTTTACTGTTTGGAAATGTTCCTTATCTTTTATAAGAGTTGTTCATGCAAAAAAACACGTATAATGTGTTGTAATTAGTGAGTAGTGATTACAAAACAAAAAATTGGCCTCTGATCCCTGACATCTGACCCGCGAAACATAGACTTATTTCCAGTAGTAAATACCACCGTCTGAATAATGCGCAAAATACGCTGTAGGTGTTTTTAGGCTGGCGCCGCAGCCAGTGGCCTTGTAAACCTATCAGATGATCGTCTGGTACCATTCTCTACCTCGCGACACATATCGCCAGTGCTGCGCGCCGCGTGCCACAGTACATCAAAATGGATCAACAGAACGTACTTCAACCGGCCAGCTGCGACTGGAAATACGACTGGTGAACATGGTCCGCCATTTTGTGGAGTAAAAAATTTGGTTCTACAAAATGGCGGACCGTTATTTGTCACGAAATTAAACAAAAACCACGCATTTTGAAGGGATAGTTATGTGAATCTTTATATTCTACTTTTAAAAAAGCTTCCCAACCATATCCATTTCAGTTTTATAGCCCAAATCGCAAAATCCAAAGCAATGTGTCCCTTTAAGCGTAAATGAAAACGCACCAATTGATTTGCGTGAATTTAGAAAATTGTCGCGCGACTATGTCGCGTATGAGTAAATTGGCCCCAATTATTTGTTTTGTAATCACTACTCACTAATTACAACACATTATATATATTTGTTCATGAACAACTCTTATAAAAGATAAGGAACATTTCCAAACAGCAAAATTTCATGACATTACGTCAGCAATTTTATCCCGAATAACCTTTGACCTTTGAGATACCGAACTGGTTTATTGATTTGCGTGAATTTAGGAATTGTCGTGCGACTATGTCGCGTATTGAAAAACTGTGGGAATACAATAACAAACTAGACTTCTATGTCTGTTACAAGAACAGAACATAGGGCTTTTCCTTTTTTTTATTACTTCACTTGGAATTTTGCATACGTTGTTCACATTTATATTTCAGTATATGTGACCAAACAAACGTTTTAAAAAAGAATTTCGACATTTGCATGTTCCGTTGAAGAGATATGGCTTCAAAGTTGGAAAATTTAAACAAAGCTATAAAATGGTATGATCATGTCATAGTGACGTCACATCATTCTAGTTGGCCTACCAGCATACCAAGAATGGATGCAACCTTAAGTACAGTTCTCTAGATATAGGACCTTAACATATGCACCTTTAAGATAATGTCATGTGACCCATGATGACGTCATCACGACGGCACTTGTCAAAGCAAATATTTGCAACGTGGTCTTGGCCTATGTCAAGATTGAAGTCAATCTGATCAACGACAGTATAACATTTGAATAGCACAATGAAATATTAAACATACAAAAATGCATAGAAAAAACCCAATGATGTTATGTCGGATTTTACATGCTAGTGGCATTGTCTACCTACCCACCAATTTTTAGGACGATCAGACATACCCTTATATGTGTTTCAAAAAAAAAAATGTTTGATGACGTCATAATGACGTCACACATTTTTTACATTTATTTAAAAGAATATAGGAGCTAACAAATCTATTACAAAAAGAATTTTGAATTTAGCATGTTCTCTTGATTAGATATGGCTTGAAGAAACTTTATGATTCAAAAACTTAAACATTACTATAAAATCGTATGATGACGTCATCATGACGTCACCTCAATTTTAATCTATAACACGTACTTGTCTACCACCATAGCAAGTTTGAATGCAATCGGACCTACGGTTCTCTAGATATGGGCCCTTGAAAAATGCACCTTTAAGATGACGTCACGTGACACGCGATGACGTCATGATGACGTCACGTTTCGGCATACAATTTCAGCTTAGGGTCTTTGTTTGTGTTAAGTCTAATTGAGATCTGAGGTTGTTTAGTGACCAAAGTGCCACTTACAAAATTCGTGTACAAAGTCTATGGGATTTAGGATAGAACAAAACAATTCATAGAAAATCAGCCGATGACGTCATCATGACGTCACCTCGGATTTTACATGCTAGTGGCATTATCTACCTACCCAGTAATTTTTAATCTATAACACGTACTTGTCTACCACCATAGCAAGTTTGAATGCAATCGGACCTACGGTTCTCTAGATATGGGCCCTTGAAAAATGCACCTTTAAGATGACGTCACGTGACACGTGATGACGTCATCATGACGTCACTCTTCGGCATATAATTTCAGTTGAGGGTCAATGTCTATGGTAAATATGATTAAGATCTGAGGTTGTTTGATGACCGAAGTGCCCGCGACAACATTTGTGTACAAAGTCTATAAGATTTGGGATAGAACTAAAATAGGAAAAAAAAAAAAAAAAATAAATAAATAAATCAGAACAAAAACAAAGCCTTTTCCGAAAAATTTCGGAAAAGCCAATGATGCCCAACAATCGGAAGAACAAAATCTACGTGGAGCTATAGCTGCCAAGGAGAGGGGCTGCGGCGACAAAGAAAGCAACGGATCTTTAGAGGGTTGCAGAATTTTCCAAAAGTGTTTATCTCGTCGGATCAGTAGTGGCCGCTGATCTTCGACATTACGTAAACCAAACGTGCCAGACACAAAACTCACATATACCCCCTTCCAATTAGGCTACATACCCAACCATACGAATGCAATCTTGAACTGAGCAACGTTCGGCGCTGTCGTTTTCCAGAAATTTAAATCCAAAATTCTTTTCAAATACGCTAGTTTCTCGATGGGACGTTCATATAGGCCTACTATCAATAGAATTAACAAGAATCCTTCAGGCATGCAGAATGTTTGGCGAAGTAATCCCCCAAATACGTCAGTTATGGTACCGGTGCGTTCTTGGAAATCACGGACGGTGTACTGTTCAGGTTGTGTGCAAGGGCAGAGAAATATGAATATTAAATACGTGGAAGCGAATGGTTCCAACCTTCCTCATTTATTAAATTAATAATAATTGAATGGAATATTAACCAAATCCAGTAATTTTTACATGTATGGCTAGCTTAGATCAAGCGCAGCTATATGGGACCATCGCCAGCTTCATGAGCGTTAAAACGCTTTCAGAAAATTCAAACATCGCAAGAATTTGTCCCCGCGAACTCCGTGTGCATTCTCCAGTACTCATATTGTGACTGCTTCAAGTTGGCCAAATTTCTCGGCGATCGCGCCTCCTTTCCTCGTTAATAATTGAATGGAATAATTAACCATATACAATAAGTATTACACGTTTGGATAGCTTAGATCTCGGCGCTACAATTTGAGATCATCGCCAGCTTCATAGAACTCTTTGAGAAAATTCAAACCTCGCAACAAATTTCTTTCCCAAAAAAATTATTTTTGACTGCTTCAAGTTGGCCAACATTTATAAGATAGTGTTGTGAACATTTGAACAATTTTCTCTTTTGGAGATTGCCTGGAACTGCATTGCTTGTGAATGGCGGCGAGTGACGTTGCCCTTATAAATTGAACTGGAGCGCCACCGCTTCTCAACCCCTCCCGAACAAAATTAGGTCACCTTTTCACAGAAATTTCAACGGAAATATGGGGACCAAAATAATTTTCATCTAAATAAATAACAATTTGGGCCCCTTCCTCCCCCGGCCCCTTCCTCCCACGGCCCCACTCCCAATCTGAAACTATGGGTGCTTCACCGGGACATTGGTATTTTTTTCATATTGCACAAACATTTCCATGTTTATCAACAATATTTTCAAAATAAAACTTTTGAAGCATTATTTTGGAAAATATCGGAAGAAATGGAAGATACTTAGGTTTGCGCGAATAAGTTTCAAAGTGTGTGATGAGTGCGAATGGTTGGGCACTTTCTGCTGCAGAAAAAAGTTTGAAGCTCGCCCTCTCGTGACAAGAATACCGAGAGTGCCCCTGCTACGTACGTACATGTACGTACGTATGCCTTTATGTGACGCGTAAGTAAATCGGGTACTAATCATGAGTCATACTTTTTGTATATACACGTAAGATATACGGACACTACAGTATCGATACTGCTGAGTGTGTGACGTGACCATATTGTCTTTATCTTGTGATCATGCCAGTGTTTGTAGTTTTTCTCTCCCCCCTCTTGAAGACTGCATGCGTTATCTAGCCGTTGTTTTTTTCTCAGAGCATATTTAACAATTTACGTAACTAAGGTAAGGTAACGAATCGATGGTCCGAGTAACTTGGAACTTAGGCTTTATCGCATTTGGACATGATCTGGCGATAATAATATACAAATAATGAATGTTTATGAGTGCGATGGTAAGATTAAGAATAATTTCATGAGGTGACAGATTGAATGTCCTATTCCACGAGGCGAAGCCGAGTGGAATGGGACATTCCATCTGTCACCGAATGAAATTATTCTTAGTCTTACCATTGCACGAATGTGAAACATTCATTATTTGTTTTATACAACGCCTGAATAAATCTGACACTGCGACAGATTGCATGCATGGATTTCTTGGTGTATTAACGTTACAACGTGCCGTTTACCTTCTCAGTCCCGCATAAAACCGTGACAAAAAGGTGGTCCAGTTCCGAATCAGTTAAAGCTTTAATTGTTGTTCCTGCGTGCCTTGCAAATTCCTATAATCATTTGATTGCATATTTCATTTGTCTCTTTGTGTTAGCAGCGTAAGCATCGCCTACGAGTTCCAATATTTTGTCGTCTGTTAGGAGAACAAACCGCGGCAGTTCGAGAAACTCGGCCGCCATGTTGCGTGAATGACAGCGCTGTTGTGGCGCCACCAAGTAATAACCGTGAAATTACAAAAGTTGTTTGGTTCTATCAAGGCGCGCGCACCATGTGATAGACCCATGTGATAGAACGTATTGGGCGGTGCGGGTTCGCGTCGTGTGATGGGTCGAATAATTCAATGCACGTGATCGACTCTCCACCAATCAGATGGCGGGGATTTATTCAGGTGTTGTATAATAGTAGTAATAGTAGCTAGGGTCCAAGTACGTGTACGTCGATTTTCTATTTAAAAGGTCAAAATCAGTCAAAACTTCCTTCCACCTCCCCTGCTATACTTTTACACAGACATGATCATATTACACGTGGTTTTGTACTATGGCAGGAGGGTAAAAAAACAATCACCTTGACTGATTTTGACCCATACAATATAACATGGCTCAGAATGTATATTTGCATATTAGGAGGGTTAATTAAATACGTCTAAAATCCCAACAAAAACATCCGAATTCAACCTTAAAACGGCCACCAAAATTCTAGATACGCCACCTTCGGAACAAGTGGAGTTCCATGATCAGACATGTCTTACGGGTCTCTGCATATTGAACGGTAAATTTCACTTTTTATCTGGATGGTAAGTGAACCTTAGTACCTCCATCTTAATCATGGAAGTCCACTTGTTCCGCAGGTGGCGTATCTAGTAATGGTGGTCGTTTTAAGGGTGAAATCAGATGTTTTGGTTGGGATTTCAGACATATTTTCGAAATCCCCGCACGACCACTGCAGACTTACTTGGACCCTACTATCGCCAGATCATGTCCAAATGTTTAAAAAGGTGATAGAGGGTCCAAGTTACTCGGACTAGCCCTACAAATAGGGTTGTAAATGGTTCCTTTTTTAACTTCTGGCTGTTTACTGTCACCATTACAGTCCTACTCCAACGGCACCCCTACACGCTGAGTTTTACAACCGGCCGACTTTGATTTCAAATATCTCCCCAAATTCTTATCACCGAGACGCCGAACACTTTTATATACATCATTGTATTCATGAATGAGATGTTATCAATTTCTACAGTATATAACCACAAGGCTTACTAAATGCTTAATTCGTCCGGCTGTGAGGTCTTAAAAAATGACAAATGCTCCAAAACCTTCCGAAACATCTTTACATGGAGGACGCCATCTTGTATTCATCGCTTGGATCGAGAGAAGTCGGGGCACCGGTTGTAGAAAATGGTCTGTCATAAATTATACATTAGGCTTCTCACGAAACAACCGCGCGTCGTATACTCATGCATAATTCATGACAGACAATTTTCTATAACCGCCGGGTGCCCCGACTTCTCTCGATACTAGCGATGAATACAAGATAACGTCCTCCATGCAAAGACGTTTTGGAAGGTTTCGGAGCATTTGTCATTTTTGAAGACCTCGCAGCCGAATGAATTCAGCATTTAGTAAGCCTTGTTATATACTGTAGAAATTGATAACATCTCGGGAATACAATGATGTATATAAAAGTGTTCAGTGACAAGTATTTTGGGAGATATTTGAAATCAAAGTCGACCAGTTGTAAAACTCAACTATAGGGCTGCCGTTGGAGTAGGGCAGTAATGGTGACAGTAAAAAGCCAGAAGTTAAAAAAGGAACCATTTACAGCCCTATTTGTAGGGCTAGGCCCAGACCTAGCTTTTTGACATTCTAAACAAATGCATTGTGGGTTTTTACGTATAGACCTTGTCGCAAATACCGCCTGTTTGAGACGTCATAATGGTTACAAGGGATTGTGGGAGAAAAACGCGCACAAAAATGGCTCCCATTTCCTTCCCACAATCCCTTGTGACCATTGTGACGTCTCAACCAGGCAGTATTTGCGATATGGTCTAACATGGAGGCCAAACAAACATGTAATGCGCCTATCAATTGCTTCCTATCAATTGCTTCCCACCCCTAGAAATATGGAATGTATGGGGGCTCGTACCGGAGCCCCATAGAAAGAAGCCTATCTTTCCTATAGGCTAATACAGCAAGAATAAGAATGTCATTTCCATGCACTCACATTTGCACTGTGCGCACGAAAACCGCTGCACAGTTTTCCCAAAAAATCCATCGTTTCCTCATTTACATCCTCGCCTTGCGGTTCCAATTTGCAAAAAAAAATGACAAAAATCTTCTATCCGTTCTGAAGCGATCGAATCAGACACACGACATGCATGATGCGACTGTTGCCGGCCGGGTCATGTGCGCGGGTCGGACCAGACAAGCTCATGATTATTCATGTCAAAAATCTGAAGTACGGTGCGCACGGCATGCACTGCCGTCGTGTCCGTACCGTACGCATCACTTGCATCGATCACTACATACACGTACATGTACCCAGTAAATGTACAGTGATTGATGCGGACGGTAACTTGACCAGAAAGTATCCTGAATCCGCCAAAATTCACCTATTTTGTCATGCACAAAAAGTTGGTTTTGGTGACTGCTCAATATGGAAGCATCCTGAATCCATCAAAATCCTGCAGTTCCGCTAAGCTTACAATCCTCAATCCATCAAAATCCCTCAGGTTTCAATATGGAGGTATCCTGGTGAATCTGTCGAAATTCTCCAAAACAGGGGTATGGATTTTCATGGATTCAGGTAGGTTAGGGTTAAAAAAATTTTTTTTTAAATTAAATCAGGATTTTATTTTTTTAAAAAGAATCAACTCTTACTTTTTTTGAAAAAAAACAAGAGAAAAAACAAAAACGACTTGTGGCGTCGAACCCGTATGGGGCAGTGCTGCCGCTTATGAGCTAGGAGCACTAACCACTTGGCCATTTGCTGACTCGACAGATAGGGTCGTTTATGATATGGAGTTGGCCTACTTGCATACATGATGTGCAAGATACAATTTTTGCGTGCCGCTGTGCATGCCAAAAAATTACTAACTGCGCACGCCCAGATGATTTCACAGCTGAATAGCGGAAAAAAGGCGAGGGTTCACGGCAAAATAAACACTTAAAAACATTTTTTTTTTATAGTGATAACGACTTTGAAGTACATATAATTCCTTCTGTCTGCTGCTTCAACAAAAGCACAAGATGGCATCCAAAGCACACGATGTTGAGAGCATCGTTGATGACTTTCGCTACGGCACCAATGTGGCAACTGCTCATGTCTCTATCCGCTTGGGTAAGTAACCAGCAAGAACCAATTTCAACAGCTTTGAACAGTTGTGATATTTGGTAATAAGACCCCTTGCACCTGCAGTCACTGTTGGGGTAATGTTGCATCTGGCATGTATTGCCAGATTTGCAACTGAAACTTGGTGGAATACTTTAACCCTAACGTCCTAGGCATTACCTTGGTATAAAGAACTGAGTACTACCGAGTGTAGGGTATTAGTATAGACAATCTCTGTGGTAGGACGGCCTTGTAGAGGTGCTGGTCACCTGTTCCTCCTTGCCACTCACTGGCTTGGTATTTTTTATAATTTTCTTTATAAAATGTATATTTAAATTTCTCTATTTGTACTTTGTGTGTATATTGTAATTTTATAAAAAATAAAATAAAATAAATACTGGCAACTACACAATAGTGGTAATACAGGTAAGTTACTGACTACTACCATTTACTAATAGGATGTACATTGTAGTATTACAGGTACCAACCCAAATTACTGAAAACCGGTAATTCATACTATATCCGCCTTAGATGATAAATATTTGTCCTCTAAAGCCAGCAATCGTAGTACAATTACTCCGTACACTATTTGGGGTGAAGTAACAAATACTAAAAATTACTACAGGCATTGCACACAAGTAGGTGAGTACTACATACTACATTTTACTACTAGTAGTATTTTGTAGTATTCGGTGACGTTAGGGTTATTAAAGCCTACTTTTTACGTCAAACTTTTCCATGGAATTGTTAGAGTGCTCAGTGATCTCTATCTGCAAAATAATCCTGGTGGCCCACTAAGCTGTGCCCATCTCCTACCATGCTTAAAGGGGCTGTGTCGTCACGATCATACATGTAGCAGGCTTGCGGCTGTACACTGAATCCCGAACTGATGAACGCAGATGAACCCAGTAACTGCAAATAATACCCCACGACCGCGCGCTGACCTACAGGGCTCGCGCGCGCTGACCCACAGGGCGCGCGCGCCAGATCAGATTACAATTGCAATGACTGCTGCATGCATGATCCTGTAGTTATGATACATACTGCATGTACAAGTATTTTGTATGTGTTTGTGCCACCAAAAATATACGATAGGCCTACCCGCTAAACGCCAAAATTTACCATGACAGAACCAAACGAAAATAAGTAAATAAGTAAATCTGTATTTATAATTGTAAAATAAATAATGAACCAGCCAAAATAATGTTGTAGGCCTATGTATCGAAATAAATTTCGACTAAAATTGGCTGTGCGTGCAATGATGAGCAAATCAAAGTAAAACAGCTATACTGATGGTGATATTGGGTCCACGACCTTGTGTTACATTTGACGGAAGGACTTGAAAGTTACATCATAAGAGTTATTAGAACACTATCAAATAATAAACACAATAATAACAGTTATTACCAATAAATAATATACGCCAATGAAATGAGATTTCACCAGTGGCGAGTAAATCCGTGTCGAAAAGTGGGGATGATTATTGAATTTGTCAACGAAGTACTGCATCTTGAACTTTTTCTCAACGGGGGATACCCCCGCCCCAAACACCGCTTGAAATTTGAAACATCACTTTGTGTACAATTTCCCCTTTTTAAATTTACGAAACAAAAAAGAAATACAAATCGGCGGGCCCCTGAACTCCTTTAGCTTTCCCGTGTTTACGGCACTGGCGCACAGATCCCCACTTCACTATAATAAAGATGACTACCGAAGAAACAAAGAAATACACGCCCCGACAAATATTCAAACAACCCTAATTTTCACCTGTTTTGCACGAATTATTCACTTATTACTTTTTATGACATGAACAATTCACATACCGAGTACATGGATCGGATGTACTGTAGGCTACATGTAATGTACATGTATGTACTGTACATGTTGACTATACATTACATGTAGACTTGATGTGCGGAAATATTGTTTCACACAGCGAGTTGTTGACAAGTGCCATTGGAATAGCGACCAAGTGAAGTTGTTTCAGCTCCATCTATCAACTGTTTAAAAAAAATGTACTTCTAAGTTCTAGATTAAATTTTTTTTTTCGCTGCTAAAGAACTGTCTGCAACCACTACCCCTCTTTTAGTAGCATGATAATTTTGTTATTGAAGTGACGGGTCAAAATAAGCCTGAAGCTTTTTATCGACCTAAGTTTACAAGCAAGATACGAACAAGATACATCCAAATGAATGTACACATAATACATAGACCCTTTTACGGATACCCCGCCTGTGGGATTTTGTGTACAAAATTTAGCGCGAACTGTCCCACAGCGACAAGACACGTTGCAGTTTTGCTGTGCACATTTACATGGACAAGCACCCCGTGTGCCGAGTCGTACTCTCTGGCAAGAGTTTCGGCATGTACATGTCATAGGTTCTCTAGTGTAAGGTTCTACTTCTATATCGTCAACCTCCAATTTTATGCAACTTTCAGACAAATATTCCATGGCACTTGTGTAGGCTACATGTGAATGAAATTTTATGAAATAAACAGATGAAATTTGAACGTTTTTTTCTAATAATCTTACTCTTAGAGAACTGAGTGCCACGATGTGTGCTACTTGTTTATAAGTATACGTGTACACGTATGTGTATTTCAGTACGCAGACGCTGGACATGCGTGCGTGTTCCAGGGGGTGTAGTTTCCAAAAGCCAATTCTCAGAACAGCCATAACAAACGGACGGAGGTTAAAAATAGCACATAACCGAAATGAAGCGCAAGGGGGCGCACTTCAATATTTGATTCGTTAACGCGAGATGGCGCGACGACACAGCCCCTTTAAGTGGCCACCAAGCTTTATAATCTGCCCACCAAGTTAAAAATTCTTGACGCTCTGTTTACAAAGCATTGTAGCGGCAGCCAAGTGAACTGCTACAATGTGTTTGTGCAGTCAAGCGTAACCTATACACAATAATCCAACAATGGATTGAAACTGCACAAACAGCGACTAATGGCGTCATCCGGCCTGGTGGCACTGCTTTTTTGCGCATATTTGCGTCATCCGTACAGATTTATTGATTTTACCTACCGGTAGTCGGTTTCCTTGGTTTATTTGCCAATAGACAAATTTCACTTAGCCCCGTCTTCTGCACCCTTTCGGGTTGAAAGCGAGGCTCTCAGCGCTAAACAAACAGTGTTATTCAACAAATCCATTCATGCATGAATGAATCACGCCATTGAAATGACATTCAGCCTAGCAAGTTGTTTACTTGGCACTAAGAGCATTGCTTTCAAACTCCGAAGATAAGTGCTATATTTGTCATTTTGGAATTTGTCTATAGGGTACATAAGAGTAAAAAAAAAAGGTCCTGTTGCATGTAACGAATCATGTTTTCTTTAATTACATGGTTAATCATCATAATAACATAAATTCTTGTGGGTATTCTCCTTGCAGATTCCCAACATTAGAATTGGAAAACTAAAATCCTAATTGCTTTAACCCCCCCTCTCTCAGGTCCCAAATAGAGCCAACTAATAGGGGTGTGCATCCGAACCTGACCGTTCACGTCGGGAACCGATTCCAGATTATGGAATCGAGTACCCGTACAACTTTACATTATCGCATAGTAACTTCCCAGAAAATGAATAAGGAAAGGTTTCGAAAGTTATTTGTGAGGAATTTTCAAAATTAAAACCCGACTACATGCACATGGGAAACCAGCACAGATTTCATGTTTATGACGCTCACGAAAATTGACAATAATTTACCGGTTGTGGTTTTTGTAGTCTGGGTATGGATAAAGAGACTCGACGAGACATGATAGCATGCCTCATTCCACAATAAATACAACTGTGTATAGCTTCTGTGTTTTGTGATATAACGGCGCATGCACGTGCCGGAACATGTAATAGCGGAGTGATCATGTTTACTGGACAGGCATGAGATTTTTCACACTTTTGTCTGAAATCAGACTTTTGAATCTCAGAGAAAGACATTATGGCAACATTCGGGATTGGAAGGTTTGGGTTGGGTTTCTTATAACGGGTACTTGGGTACCACTACCAGTATTTTTTTCAATCGGGTACCCGGTTCTTTTACTACCCGTAAATTGCACACCCCTACCTAGTACCCTATATATCAAAACCTATCAAGTGACAGGTGGAAACACACACAAGCTGTAAGAGTTGGTTGTTAGATTTTTTGATACGCTGTGATAGTTAAAACTTTAGGAGGGTTAACCAGTTTGCGTCAGAGGACGTGTTAACACAATCTAGCTGTTTTTATACACTGGCACGGCTGACTGGTTAAAACGTCAAGCTTGCCTCGACTCACCTCCGGGTGACGTCTCAACACGCTAATCCCTCATTTGTTTTGTGCACACACACACACAGTCCGAGAAGTCTGTGGAGGCGGACCGTATGTTGAACTTGAACTTGGCCGCTGTGCACGGCCTGTTCTACAATTTACGCTCCGGTGGGCGCACCCGGAGTATTGAAATATATGAGGTTTCGGCAAGAAATATTGTACAAATACTGTCGAAATGACTCTTGCAAACTTAATCCTGGCGCGAACTGGTTAAGAGAAATACTGAATGTCTAGAGATACGTAACACTATACATGCACAAATTCTTGCACTTGTTTGCTTAATAATTATTTGCTCTGCAAACACTCCATGCAGATTGTTCAGAAAATATGCATGTTATTAAAAAAAACTATTTTGTTTGCCTGCCAAAATGTAGTTGTACAACTGTCTTGTTGACCCTCTTCCCCCTCCTTTTGTACTGCACATACCTCAGGATGCTGTGCACTTAGGCCGTAGAATGTGAGGACACTGAAGTACATGTACATATTGTTTTCCTCAAATTTCCCCTTTTCTCAATCCTCTCATCTACATGTAGTGTTCAACCGATGTTGGTTTTGCCTGCCGATCCGATGGCCGATGTTTTATTTGGAACATCGGTCGATGTCCGATCTGATCCGATGTTTTTAATTGACATAATAAACAATACCCTCAAAAACGCAAGTGTTCACATACCAAAGACAAACCTTGACTCCCTTAGAATGTTGCCTACCTCTTAGTGAAAGTATGAGGCCGAATGCGCAGTGATTTCAGTTCAAGCTTCCAGCAAACTTGGCGCACACGTGAAGGGAATTCCCCATTAGGGCGTCTATGTTGGTCTTTTTTCCAGGGTATTTTTGTATTCACGCTGTATACAACATTACACAGTGCACACATATAGCCCATGCTTTGCATGCAAGAGACACGTGATCGGCTGAACTAAGTCCACAAAGCGTCGTGGCTTCACACAGTGTACATGTAGGCTCCGTTCATGATGTTCAGTAGTACAGTACACATGTACAGTACACATGTACAGTACACACAGTCGTACTTCCCCAATACGTCCGAGGACAATGCTTTGTGTTTCCTATTGTTCCTTTAATATAACCAACCCCCATAGACTAAGCACGTATCCTTACGTTCGAGGACCGATTTCAACAAAAGACTCTACGTTCGAGGACTGAAAGGTTTCTTTGTGTTTCCTTTATTCTCTTGTCCTCGGAGATATATACAGTGCACGTACACATGTACAGTACACATGTACAGTACACATGTACAGTACACATGTACAGTACACATGTACAGTACACATGTACAGTACACATGTACAGTACACATGTACAGTACACATGTACAGTACACATGTACAGTACACACAGTCGTACTTCCCCAATACGTCCGAGGACAATGCTTTGTGTTTCCTATTGTTCCTTTAATATAACCAACCCCCATAGACTAAGCACGTATCCTTACGTTCGAGGACCGATTTCAACAAAAGACTCTACGTTCGAGGACTGAAAGGTTTCTTTGTGTTTCCTTTATTCTCTTGTCCTCGGAGATATATACAGTGCACGTACACATGTACAGTACACATGTACAGTACACACAGTCGTACTTCCCTACTACGTCCGAGGACGAAGCTTTGTGTTTCCTTTTGTTCCCTTGATATAGCCAAACCCCATAGACTAAGCACGTATCCTTACGTTCGAGGACCGATTTCAACAAAAGACTCTACGTTCGAGGACCGAAAGGATTCTTTGTGTCTCCTTTCTTCTCTTGTCCTCGGAGATATATTGCGTGCACGTACACATGTACAGTACACATGTACAGTACACATGTACAGTACACATGTACAGTACACATGTACAGTACACATGTACAGTACACATGTACAGTACACATGTACAGTACACATGTACAGTACACATGTACACATGTACGTGCACGCAATATATCTCCGAGGACAAGAGAAGAAAGGAGACACAAAGAATCCTTTCAGTCCTCGAACGTAGAGTCTTTTGTTGAAATCGGTCCTCGAACGTAAGGATACGTGCTTAGTCTATGGGGTTTGGCTATATCAAGGGAACAAAAGGAAACACAAAGCTTCGTCCTCGGACGTAGTAGGGAAGTACGACTGTATGTACACATGTACAGTACACATGTACACATGTACAGTACACATGTACAGTACACATGTACAGTACACATGTACAGTACACATGTACAGTACACATGTACAGTACACATGTACAGTACACATGTACAGTACACATGTACAGTACACATGTACAGTACACATGTACAGTACACATGTACAGTACACATGTACAGTACACATGTACAGTACACATGTACAGTACACATGTACAGTACACATGTACAGTACACATGACTGCTCTGTTGCCTTTGGGGTGCTGAGTTGTTGCGGTACGGATCGCATGCAGACGCGGAGCTCTGAGATATTTACACCGGTATAATAAGACATCACTGCATAAAACTTTTTGTTTTCCACACAAAAATAAAATGTTTTACTCGCACTTTAACCCTACCCCCTAGGCATTTTTACTAGGAGGCTTCCTCACAACCTTTTAAAATCCAACACCTATGACACATTCTTTGGACTTGGACAAATTGGGGCATTTTTTTCTAGACTGTTCACCCATATAAAATACTTAACATGAAGAAATACTGACATCTTTACTGACATAATGTTTGTTACATGTACATATGGACAGACTTATATAATCACGTTTGTCACATCATGGAGGTATTAATATTTTAATACCTCCATGGTCACATGGACAGACATTTTGTTTCTTAAATTAAAAAATATAAGTAAAAACCATGATTTATTATTAGCCTAACTAGTTAAATATTCTTTCAAAGTTAATATTTGATATTTTTATTTGCAGGAAGACTACTTCAATTTAAATTGCAACCATGTAATTCTATTTCATTGAATAACGTTTGTTACAGGGACAGACATTGGTTATCAGGTTTGTTACATGGACAAACACATGCATTGTACAATGCAAGATAATGTACATGTGTGTCACTTGAGGACAGACAAACTTCTCATTTTTCATTCAACAAAATGCACAAACTTTTCTAACTAAATATTGGCAGTTGTATTGCACACACCTTTGTTATAAATATATGTGCACTCATAAGACTAGTCCTTAAAGATGTTGCAGGAGATTATTTCATGTGACAAACGTTAACAAAAATGGACAGACATTTGCATTTCCTTTGAATGGATCTGTGTTTTGTTTCCCAAAGAATAAAAAGCCTAAAAAAATGGTATATAGAATAAAGGTCAGATGTTTTCTCAGCAAGATTTATATATTGAAATTTATTGTTGATAAAATGCCAATACCATACCAGCCAGTATAATGTTTGTCACTACATGTACACATGTACATGGACAGACACAGTGACGTATGTGATTGCTGAATTAGCCGTTCCTAAATTTGTTTAAAAACACCTTCAAGAAAGAAAGGGCTTGAAAATTGAGCAAATTTCTTACCTGTGATATTTTTTCTAACCATAATTTAACGTGAATTTATTTTCTCTGATAACACCTCTTTTATACATGTATGTAACCTGAAAAACATGAGTTTGCATGGTCATATGCATGTCTCATCAGGCATCAGGACCCCCCAAAATACGCTTGATATTTTCATCAAATTTCTCATGTTTTAATCTACCAACAACCAAATCCTGTATTATTGTGTACACTATCTCTCTACAGTTGTACAACTACTATTACCATCATTTAAGTTTATTTCCTGAGTTTCAACACAATTTAAATTAGAGCTAGTAATTGTGATGTGCAATTGTATCATTTAGTGTGGACAGACCCATTTTGAGTAATCCTCATCTTTTAAACCAAAGTGTGGATTCTTAATTAATTCCAACATGAACACTTGGATACAGGATTCCTGCGGAAGGTTTTTGGCATTCTCAGCACGCAGCTCCTCGTGACCACGGTAGTATGTGCCATCTTCATGTACACGGAAGGAGTCAAGGCGTACGTCCAGAACAAGTGAGTGAAATTGGCAAATAATGTGAAATAAAAAAACTCAATATCCCGATGGGATCTTTTTATACATGTAGAGTGGCAAAGCAGAACTTTATGCAAGCTTGCTGTTTTATGCAAATATAAGATTTGTCGTGATTTTTCCTGATTTCAGACATTTAAAAAATCTGTTGAAATCTGGAATTCCTGAAGTGTTAACCCTGAAGGTGCTTTTACCTGTAAAAGTGGATCTAGACCAATTAGTATGGAATTGGATGCATACTCAAAATATTGCAGACCGGAAGGTAGACTGTGTAAAATGTATAGTACAGAGATGGTTAACAGTAGTCACGTATAATCAAGGTTCTTATTGACTGGTAAAGTTTGGTATACATTTTATTTTGTTCCCAGCCAAGGCATGCTTCTGATTGCCTACATGTCTTCCATCGGTCTCCTCCTGGCATTATTTGTCAAACGCCGAGAATCACCAATCAACATGATCCTCCTGGCACTCTTTGTAAGTAGAGTCAACTCCAGTTGACAAAATACTTTACCTTTATAACATCTTGAATACAGACGACGGCCATAGCCACGGTTTGAAAAAGACCACCTGGCCGGTTGACGTCTATATGCGCATTCCTGTGCATACTCAATCTGTTCATGTTTCAACTTTCTTGAAAGGGAGTGTAATGAATAGATGGATTTCTTTTTTTTAAACAAAGCTTTCATTCACAGGACGGGGGCTCCAAGTGCAATGAATAGGACCACTCTATTCAGTGTGGTGCCTGTTTGCATTTTCTCCCCAAAGTTTTTATAACTGGATTCATCTCCCAATATCTGCAATATTTTGGGGCGTTTTTATTTTTGCACTTAAAGTAAAATTTACATGGTTTACTGACAGAAGGGGGCATAACTAACAACTTTCAAAGATGGTGTGGTTGATGATAACCTTAAAAGGTATTAGTGTGGGCTACGAATGAGTTACAGCAACACACAGCATACTGTATGTACGTCAAATTCAGGCTTATCAGGAAATACATAATCTCAATGTTCAACTCTTGCTACTTTCCATCCGTTTCATGGGACCAGGGCCCAATTTCATAAAGCTGTTAAGCACAAAAATTTGCTTAGCATGCAAATGCTTCCTTGATAAAAACTGGATTACCGACCAGATTTCCATGTGTGGACAGTGGAATATTGCTTTTGACTGGCATTCAGCTGTTGCTTGCTTAGTATGAAAATTACATGGACTTTTGGCTGGTAACCTGTTTTTACTAAGCAAGACATTTTCATGCTAAGCAAATTTTTGTGCTTAACAGCTTTATGAAATTGGGCCCTGGTCGCAAATGCCCATTGCCAAGCAAAGTTCCAGGTCTGATGCATCATACATGCTGTTCAGCGTCGTTACTCTTCTACGTGGAAGCTTCTCGCAAAATTGACATTGAGCATACGATGAAGCCTTGGCGTTTCTTCTTTACCTTTGGTTACAGACGTTTGTCGAGGCCTACAGTGTGGGAACCATCGTGACGTTTTACAACAAGGGCGTGGTGCTGCAAGCATTTGCACTGACTATGGTGGTCACTCTAAGCCTGACTGCGTACACCATGCAGAGCAAGAGAGACTTCAGCTCCTGGGGTGCAGGGTAAGCGGAAATGGGAATGTACTCTTTCAAGATTTTTGTCTAAGGTCTCACAGGATAAGACACTCGGCCTTGATTACCAGACCAAGGGATAGGTGCAACAAATACTACATTGATATTATGGGACAGAAGAACTACACCCTTCGTAATAATAATAATAATAATAATAATAATTCTTTTATTTATTTATTAAAACCCTCCTATGCAAACATACATTCTGAGCCATGTTGTTGTATGGGTCAAAATCAGTCAAGGTGATTGTTTTTTTACCCTCCTGCCATAGTACAAAACCACATGTAATCTGATCATGTCTGTGTAAAAGTATAGCAGGGGAGGTGGAAGGAAATTTTGACTGATTTTGACCTTTTAAATAGTAGGAGGGTTTTAGGTCATATTTTTACATACAATGAATGATTCTCTTCTAACCCCCCTCCCCCCCCCCCCTGCTTTAGGCTCTACTCCGCCCTCATTATCCTGATCCTGAGTGGCCTTCTTCACATCTTCCTGCCTCACAACAATGCCGTGGAGTTCATCATCTCCATCTTCGGGGCTATCCTCTTCTGCGGCTTCATCGTCTTTGACGTCCACATGATGATGCACAAGCTGTCGCCTGAGGAATACATCCTAGCCTCCATCAACTTGTACTTGGACATCTTGAACCTCTTCCTGCACATACTGCGCATTCTTAGCGAGGCTCAAAAGAAATAGACATAGCTATACGTGAACTGAGACTCGACAGTCTTGGTGGGGGGGGAGAAAAATTTGAGATTTAACAAACTTACCTGTGTGAAACTCTGGTATCTGCTGCATGTGTCAACTGTTGATGGCACTGCCTAGGGTGGTATGTAAGTATGCACGTGAACTAAACTTTACTAGGGCTGTTCATTTTCGAATAATTTAGTATTCGATTATTCGATTATTCGAAACCGAGTTGGACCGAATATTCGATACTTGCCGGTCAATTTTTTTACGCAACAGCTGCAACTGTTTGCTACGTTGGTAAAAAGTTGCATGCAAAGCAGGCCAGTGTTTTATGTGCGGCGATCGATATTGTGGACTGCCCGATTGACCTTGCTATTGTATGCGCCAGTTGTATACGGATCATTACGGGTACGTATTATGGTATAACATTCTGATAACAAGAAACCAAACTCCAGCCTGCATTTTTGCAGTAATTATTTTATGTGTCAAGCGTTTTACGGACGGGAACAATAAACCTCCGTCCACAATAATGAGGCATATGACACTGCATAGGCCTACGTGACGTAACTTTTCTATAAAAATAGCATCAGAGTCGTATCTGTATTTGCATATTATTTTTTTGAATATTCGAACCGACAAAAAGGTATTAGAATATTCATCAGTTGACGATCAAATTTTCGAATATTCGGTACATTTGGGACAGCCCTAAACTTTAAACGTAGGCTTTAAAGGCAAGTCTTGCATGCCGGTGGAATCCTCATTTGTATGTGTTGAGTCATGTGCTTTCCATAGAGCCCCACGTATTTGGGAGCCAGAAGTTAAGCTACTTGCAAAGAAGAATACAATGAATGCAATTTTCAAACCGAGTGTGCTTAAAACCGAGACATACATTGTGGGAGCATGCACAATTCGGTCAATTCACAACTCGGTGCGCCGACAGCGGCCAATTTCCCACTTCCGCGGTCGACATCGCGCGAATGCGAGTGGATGAGTTAAAGCAATTTTTGACTAATCGGGGAATACCTTGGGCGGGAAAGAAGAGAGAGGAGTTGTTAGATTTAGCGGGGGAACAAACTCCAAAAATATGGATTTGAACACACCTTTCGTAACTCAAAATGCATGTAAACATACGGTCGATGCATTGGCGATACCCACTTCCGGTTTTGAGATGTCGACTTTTTCCCATGATGCACTGCGTAATTTGGCCTCTCCCCGGCTTGCTGCGCACGGAGTTGTGAATTGACCGAATTGCAGATGACACTGAGTAACTGTTATTTTCCCCATTGTCACAGCCAGAGTTGCATGAAGCCCACAGGTCCTGCAACTTTACTCACTCCCTGGGTTGGATGAGATTTGAGGAAAATAAAACATCCACAAATCATTCCGAGGCAATTGATTTGTATTGTGTTTCTAAAAATTGCATTTTCTACCAAAAGATAGTTCAAAATTGCAAACATATACATTCATTAGAATGAAAAGAATGTTTCAGGTTGCAGAGGTCAATTTGGAATGATAAAAACAATTTAAGGACAAAACAAATCTTATCTGCAAATCGTCTGCAAGATGCCTCTCCAGAAGTTAAAATTTCCCAGGTTTTTGGGGTTTATTCCCCAATGTTCCCTAAACCCGAGTAAATCACTAATGAAAATACTGCACTCGCATAAACTCTGTTCATCATGTCAGTGCATTGTCTGTGGCCGCGGTAACCTTTACATGGATGTAACAACGTGATGACGTCACACTGCGTTTGTTGCATTTGTGAAGCCAGGTCAGGACAGAACATGCTGTGATATCATGGCATGCATTTCATCAGTATACAAGTCGGGATCATGCCAATTTCTGCCCGATTTTACGACAAATGCCATGACTACATTTTTGTAAGGAAACGGCAATGGTTTGCTTTAGGTTGCGAAAACAAAGTTAAAAAAATCCTCAAATTAATCAAAAGCCTTATTATTGCGTGCACCTGTTTCTATCTGTGGTAGTGTTAATTGAACTCTTTTGTTCAATAAAAAGGAAGGAAATACGTAATGTTACAAAGTTTGCACGGCCGATGGTTGGAGGCAGTGTGCATAAATGGCAAGCAGTTTTATCATTTTTCTTTGGGTTTATTTGAGAAAAAAAAGCTGTGAAACTGGAATTATAAGCCGCATTTTAGCAGTTTCAGATGGTAATTTTTTGGGGGGGGGGGTGCAACTTGTTTTACACAATAGGGGTTATCAATCTCCAAGATGAGGATGGACTACATTATGTACATTGAAGTAACAGGCAAACTTAACCCCTTGAGCACGGGAGACATCGGGGTGTTGCAGCGGTTCTGACAGCCAAATCGAACCGCTACAATGTGTTTGTGCAGTCAAGCATGACAAACAATAATCCAACAATGGATTGAAACTGCACAAACGGCGGCACTTTTTTTTTGATGCCATATGGCGTCATCCGTACGCAAGGGGTTTAGATAGATATATACATACTAATTCGCGATTAGGTTGACCGGTGGCATTAGGGCGACCGTTTGACGGTCGGCTTAACCTCTTTATATATTGAGAATTTTATTGTCGAAAATGAGTTGTATGGATGGTCCAAAATGAAAATGTACCAAATTTCGTGGGGTTTGAACAGGGAATATTTGGGTTAGGTTACATTAAAGTTTACAAGATTTTGTGCACAAGTCTATGGGACGGTCGTCCTATTAGCTATTTATCGATAAAATATACATACACTTGTGGGGCGGTAATTATTTTTCCATCTTCAAATTTTGGTTTATGGGGTTTTATTTCTCAAAAGTTTACAAGGTGGTAAGAAAATCTGACCTAATAAAGTTGGCAATGGTGAGAAATACATGCAGCACTCTTGGGCAACATAAAAGCCTTTATTGTACACGTGTTCAAGAAGAATAGTTGAAGATGATATAAAACAAGAAAGACTATCAAAGTACATATACCTTTTGGACAAATTTCACTTCTGCTTATTTGATATTCTGAAATGAAAAGAATACTTACATGTAGTTAGCGATTTAACTTTTAGTTGGACCGTCATTCCAGTTAACTGAATTGCAGGTTTCAAAACAAAAGATTCTCCGGTTTCTAAAACTTTCTAGTACAGTTGTACTGTTTTACAGTACCCGATTTTTGCCGAAAATTTCTATTTTAAAAAAAGGCAAAATATAGCAGCCAACTTCTGATGTACAGCCCAACGCCACAAATACTGATTTTCAACAGTATTTGTACAATATTTCTTGCCGAAACCTTATATTTCAATACTCCGGGTGCGCCCACCGGAGCGTAAATTGAAGAACAACACAGCGGCCAAGTTCAACACACGGTCCCCCCTTCACAGACTTTGTGTGTACAAAACAAATGAGGGATTAGCGTGTTGAGATGTCACCCAGAGGTGAGTCGAGCTTGACGTTTTAACCCGTCAGCCGTATATAAAAACAGCCAGATCGTGTTAACACGTCCTCCGACGCGAACTGGTTAAGCAACTGGAAACCTGTTGCACATGTGGTGGGCTTCATTTGCTGGCCATACAGCGCTACATGTACGTTGCAATTGAAAGTTAACCTCAAAATGAATTTCTCTTCCCAGGAAATTCATTTTCATTTCACAAAATTTGATTTCTTTTTCGAAAAGTGGAAAAAAATTTCCACCTTAATTCACAGGTGGAAAAAGTTGTGTGAAATGGAAATGTGAATTCTTTTCAGTGTTCAATTGCAATGTACTGTATATATTTTGTATACATGTAGTAGCTGTGGTTCTGATTGCAAAGAAGTACATGTACACTGAAATGTAATTTGTGAGGCCCTAACTAGCATTCCCACAAATTCAGTACCAGGTGGGTGTTGGTCATCAATTCAAAAACATACATGTACGACTTTCTTTTTGTAAATATACAATTTATATTTTGTTTAACGGACAACTCTGGTGTCCAAGTCAAGAGATTTGATTTCAATTATTAAATCACCCTTTGATGAGGGACTTTACAGTCGGAGGGTTTCTTCTTTATATTCCGTAACTCCATAGGGTGTGTGGGAAATCATTAAAATTAGAGGATTCAGGACAGTTCGGGTTAACAATATGCAAATTTTTACAGTTTATAATCTGTTTCAGTAATTTATTGCCTGCATTCAAAACGGCAGTCAAGTATTAGACCAACTTCACTGTGATGTCATTGTTCTGGTTCATGCTTGTATGTCTTTACACACTTAATGAGCTCTTTCACGGTATTGGGGTTAATGTACTGGCTAGTAGTACAGCTGTGAGATATAATTGTTACATACTTTAAAAATGTATTGGTGATGGTAAATCAGAACAACTTTTTAAAGTTGGGTGTAATTGCTTATAGTAAATTAAACATTAATTTTATTGAGTTAACCACGTCAACATGCTGTTTATTTGTGTACTTTTCAACTAGAAATGCCAAACAGTCTTTGGGTGCGTTCGAGTAGTCACTGGTGGAATTACGTCACACGCATGCGTAGTTTAGGACTGTTCCTATAAGAGAACATCCACTTTTAAGTTATTGGACTTAACAAACCAGATTGCGACATTAAAAACCAACAGGTATGTCATAGATAGAGGGCAGAGTTTTTAATTTTGTGGGAAATCGGCAACGAAGATGACAAAACACATAAGAAAATTGCATTTTCTCCCGCAGGAAACTGTTTAGAATTACAAAAAATGATGTCATTAGAGACGAGTATACTTTAGGTTGATAAAAACAACCTTGACTCAAAATGGATCAAATATAAAGAGGCGTCCGTAACTACACAATCGCCGACTCTTATTCCTCCATGGCCGACTCGAGTGCAAGGTGACATCAACAGGAGAGGGCGTTTGAGCATTCTATTAGCCCAGCTCTGGTGTCTGACTTTACCAGAGTAAGCTACTAGGTCTAGGAATAGACCAGAATCTGCTGGCGTCTCTATAAAAAGGTATTAAGAAGTATTTTTCTGTTATCTTGACCATTTAAAAAAATAAATCTTTTTTAAATTCACTCTAAGCTGGCAAAAAAAAAAGCAT
Organism: Hippasteria phrygiana; assembly: GCA_037893225.1. Classification (NCBI taxonomy): domain Eukaryota; kingdom Metazoa; phylum Echinodermata; class Asteroidea; order Valvatida; family Goniasteridae; genus Hippasteria; species Hippasteria phrygiana. The sequence goes on from JAZGUH010000278.1 coordinate 561,295, forward strand.
TTTGCCTTTCTAATCCCTCGCCCTGCTTCAAGTATCCAATGGGTCAAGCAAAATATCACCCTATTATGTACATAAACCCAACAACCACCGTTACAAATCAAATATGGAATGCACTTGAATTTAATCATGAAAGATCCGACACAGAATCCGTTTCAGATTCCAAGGCAGGCTGTGGTGTTTCTAATCTATTATCTGCATAAGAAAGCCCACTCTGGGTTATATCACTTGTTTTAACAGTTTCACAGATGCCATTGTTAATACATGTAGGAATCAGACCACTCTCTTTATCACCAGGCTTGTCTGTGCAGTTAACAGAACAGATGCCTGTACAGGCATCCTCACCAAACATCTCAAGCTTCCTCGAAGGTGGTTTCTGAGTCCAAGCCTCCAGTGAGAGGGGTGAAGTCTTTTCCAACTCTCTTACTGAATCACTCTGTTCCTTGTCCGTCGAAGCAGACTCACTTTCACAAAGCTGCAGGTCTAATATTTTGGTAGCAACCTCATCAACCAATGCATTTCCAGAACATTCAGTTCGGTCCTTCTGCTGGTCTGCAACTGTTTCATCCCGAGACCGTTTGTCATCACTGACGCATACATGTAGATTATTATCTGCTTCAGCACCATTTCTCTCCGTCACACAGTCTGCTTGTTTCAATGGAGATGGCAAGTTTGCACCCTGTTGGTGTGAAATGCTTTCATCGTCCAACCCTTCATGAAGAATATGAGGGTAGCCGTATTGGTGCACAGGTGATGCGTCATCGGTTTGGCACTGTTCCCGATGGCTGTCGTCTTGTGTTGCTAGCTCAGCAGCTTCTTCCAGTTCTTTCAGTTCAAAGCCAACTTTACTCTTTGTCATCTTCACCTGTGATGGTTAACAAAATACAGGCACAGCTCAGAAAACAGTTTTAAATCTGAGTCCTAGAAGATATGTAAAAATGAATTAAATTTCAGAAGTGAAAAGTAAAGTAATATTTGTTATTTAAATAGAAGAGAAACTGTAATGAGCAGAACTGAAGACAAACACAATATGGGGGAAGGGCCAAGTGTCAAATTTGTTCTCATTTCTAGTCATTAAAAAGAAGCGGGTTACTCTAGCTACATTACTTAATACTTTAAAGGTAGTAGACAACATTTGCAAACATACAAAAACAAAACTACTGAATTGTTATGAAATACTACTAGACTAATTAGAAAGCAATCTCAAACATTCTATGAAATAAATCATAGCACCTGGTGTGCTGACGTTTTCAAGAAAAGTGGAATTTTGTATCGTTTTCCAACGATTGTCGGCCAACAAGCGATGGAAATACAATGTAGTATAATTCCCTGACTATATAAAATTGCTCCGTTTTGACTAAATTTTCTAAATTGCTCCTTTTTGTCAGGGAACCAGACTACTAGAAAAGAAATTGTCTCTGTTTTCCCAGCATCTATGCACACAAAACTTTTAACAGGTCAGTGTTACAGTATTTGCTAGCACGATATAAAATACTAACCCCTAAATCCATTTATTTCTGAAAATTACAGCAAAAGCAAATGTGTACTACAGGTACCTTTAAGCCATTTATTAATTATTCAGTCCACAGTTAATTCTGTGTACATGTACATGTAGCACCCATTTTTGTTTTTCAAGGTTATCATAAATTGTGAAGTTAAATAGAATAACATACTGCAACAGATTGCTTGCTAACTTGAACGACCTGAAACATGTACGTTAGGATGGTCTGATGTTCTCAAAGACTAAATGACACGTAAAACAGAAACTAATCAAAACTGAATTGAGAAGTTAGTTGGAGTCCAAACGATTCTGTCTGTCATTTTAATGGGAAACAGGATAGTCATTTCTTGACAAAATTTTCAAAGTGAACAAAGAAAACTGGCAGGAGCGGGATTGGAACCTGCGACCTCCTGAATCCCGTACCGGCGCTCTACCAACTGAGCTATCTTGCCCGATGTTGGCGGTCTCCCAAAATTGTCGGTATCTTTGTTCAGGGGCACTAGTCAGAAGTCATAAACCCATAATGCCGTGTAGCCAGGGATCACGCCCAATTTGACGATACAACCCGGGAAGCGACATTGTGGGGATCACCCAATGACGATACAACTTTTTAACTTGTAATTCATCAAACAAACGACAAGGCAAACTGACAAGTTAAATTTGAATAAATTTTCAGAGTGAACAAAGAAAACTGGCAGGAGCGGGATTCGAACCTGCGACCTCCGTTTACATAGTCAGTTTCCCTTGTGGTTTGTTTGATGAATTAAATTCTTGACAATTAGAAATGGTCCTCGCCTACAGATGAGTCCGACCCAGGGCAGGATAAATGCAGCCATGATACGGGGCAATCCATACCTGTGCAGTATTAGCTATGCTTTGTTTAACTGCAATCATTGATTGTATTCAGCTGGGGGTTGACAAAAGGATGGTATATGGATGTCCCCATCAATGGCCGCCTTAGTCAGACCATTACAGGACAGTAACAAAGAAGATAGGATTTGTCTTTAATAACCTGCATATTTCCATTGCTGTGTTTTTAGTTTCTACTTCATAACAAATTATCCATAGATCCTATATCTTGATTGGCTTACAGTGTGTCACATGGTATTCTCTACTTTAGTCACGTCGCCGTCCACACCCAGAAAGACAATCCCATGGTCAACAAAGTACTATACCAGTAGCAATGAGAGAAAGACTGAGATTGCGGGTAACACCATGTGAAATAAATCTCTTCAAGGAAGATGTGTGGTTCTGAAAAGAACCGGGATGAGTGTGTAACTCGACGTTTTGGACAGTGTGCTCTGTCCGTCCTCAGCAATGAGAGATCCTACATGTATGTAAGCCTGCAGTGAACAAATCAACAACTAGTGCACACAAGTTTGTAGTTAACATTACATGTATTTTTCCGAGTGGAACAACACGTTATTTTTTTTCAGGGGAAAGAATTTTCTCACTGAATTCATGTAATCTATAAATATAAATACAGGTAATGACAATTTATTGTCAATAACCCTAACTCCTTACATATAAACCTGAATCCTCCAATATCTAAAATCCTCCAATGTTTGTTACTGGGGACCACTGCCTGAATCCTGCAAAATCCTCCAGTTGGTTTACCCCAATAACCTCAATCCTCCGAAATCATCCAGCATCAGATTGGGCCTGATGACCTGGGGATCCTCCATAGGCAAAATTCTCGAATGCCCTCAATTCTGCAAAATCCTCCGATGCTTCAACTTTAAAGACCCTCAATCCTCTAAATTCCTCCACTAAAGCAAAGAGGATTTTGGAGGGTTTGGGAAGGTTAGGGTTAATCTATAGCTGATGAGGTCTTGGAGATGCCAAGAGCAGTCTATTTCTCCGGGAATCACTTTAGGAGGTTAGTTTTTACTCTACCAATCGCAAAAGTCAATTTTTTTTACACTACGTGTAGAACTCACTTTTTTCATTCCCCCAGCTAGTGATGCTATCTTGTCCTGACTTAGTGACTGTATCCACACACAGTAGTCTGTAATGTACAGTTCATTCAGTATGTAGTGTGGTTCGTCCGCTGCCAATATGTGATGGATCTCAAGCAAACATTTCAAAAGCCGCCGCCTTCCTGTATGTGCAAATCATATTTTGCATATAATCAGCGAAATTTTCAAAATGTACATATTGGAATCATTAATCCCAACTCCCTATGTGGTGTGAAAAATTGTATGGAAACTGGAGGATTCAGTACTGTTAGGGGTTAATAATCTACCTCATGCAATTTCAGCTCAGAATATTCCCCAAAAAGCTTTGCTCAATTCAAAATTTCAGCACAATTTTAGTCCGCATATATTCAAATAAAAAAACGTGTACAATTTTAACTATCTGTCGCTTGAGTGCAATTATCCGCATATAACCATGACAAATTATCTCTCGGCTTAATATCAGACATTGATTTCCATGTTTTGGGAATGTCTTAAAAGTAGTTTTTACAAAATGTGTATGTTTGAACTTTTCTATCTGTATATGAAAAACATTTGGCTTGGAACAGTATTCCTGCACGCAATTGCTCGAATTTGTGTAAAAAGGCAAAATACATTCAAAACCAACTTTCAAGATTTGGGACTTTGCTATTCATTTACCAATGCCACAAATTATGCAGAGGGTTACTTGCACTTTGTGAATGGGGTTCAGCATAATTTTCCTGGAGTCTGATTTTAAGAAAATTGTTGCTATCCATTGTTGCTATCCATTCTAAACCCCTTGCAGTCAGCCATTATTGATGGAAAGCTGGGGTGCCAGGGAGAGATATACTGTACCCTGTGGAGACATGAACACAATGGGAACAAAGGGACTGAATAGGTCTCCACTAGGTAATTCTATGGGTTAGGTTGTCTCCACAAGGAATTTTGTGTACAAAGTCTATGGGGGTTTGCTTAAGTACATGGACAAAGGGGAGAACAGTACAATGCCATGTCTCCACAGGGATGTAAAAACGCGAATGGGTTCACTCACTGAAAGGGCTGTGCAGCCGAGTGTAAATGCAAACAATAGGTGCCACACTGAAAAGAGTGACCCTATTCATTGCACATTGAGCACACCCCCCCCCCCCCATTCGTGTGAATGAAAGCTTTGTTTAAAAAAGCCCCATCTATTCATAACAACTCCCATTCGAGAACAATATGGTTGAAAATGAATTGATTGAGTATGAGAAGGAATGCGGCTATTCATGTCAACCAGCTACAAGGGGTTAATATCTGGGATTTTCCCTTTCCTGTTTTTTTCTTCTGAAAGCCCAAATTGTTATGGTGCTAGAGACTCAGTCTCTGTGAGTCCTAACCACCTAGACATTTTTATAGGAAGCTTCCTGAATCCTCCAAAATCCAACACTGGAGTTAATAACACAATGGCACATACATGTACTCTGTACTTAAAGAATCAAGTGACATCAAGCCCAATGTCAGTAAGAGTGACTCGGCTCTGCTCTCCCCAAACCTGCAAAATACTCCTGATGGATTTTGAAGGATGTGGGCGGGTTAGGGCAAACTGAAAAGGAATTTCTGTAACCTTGTATACCTCACTTACCTAAAAGGAATATCCTTTTGACGTCTTGGAAGACTTTGTTGGTGAGCTCCCAGTGTCTGTACAGTGGATAGCACAGGGCTCTACGATAGCACACGGTTACCACCTCATCCAACGACGTGAACCAGTCGAGCCAGGACAGGGTGGGGCTGAGTTTACATACAGTCCAGGACGATTCCACCTTGAAAAGGTAGATACACAAAAACAAAATGAAATGTCACTGTTATTCTATCTTCAGGGTGGGTCAGCAAAACCTCCAATGGTGTTGCCGAGTCAGATCATAGCCATTCATGTGTCCAAGAAAAAATCACTTACATGTATTAGCTTTCAGAAAACAACACTGAAAAAGAAATAATTTGGACAATCCAAAGTACAATGCACCATCAAGAATTTGCCCTGGAGAGGCCTTCTTTGGCAGGGTATCATGGGAGAGGCCAACATACCCGTCATTTTTCAACTTGGCTTAAAACCTGATTGAAAAGAGGGCCCAACTTCACCCCTTTCAGTCAACTGAGTTAGACCCAGCAGGTTACACAACGGTCTATCATGTGTGAAATATAGGCCCTACTCCAAATAGTCTGTTGTGTGCATTTCAGCATGGTGTCTATGAAAGAAAGCCCCAACTCCAGTTTTTTGTCATTAACTTCAATTAAAATGCTTCACCCTAATAAACTTGATCAGAGACAGAATTTATGTTTTCTTTTTAAAAAATATACATTTTTCTTAACACAAATGAATTAATTCATCAAACAAACCACAAGGGATGAACTATAAGTTAAAAAGTCGTATCCTCATTGAGTGATCCCCACAATGTCGCTTCCCAGGTTGTATCGTAAAATTGGGCGTGATCCCTGGCTACACAGCATTACGGGTTTATGACTTCTGACTAGCGCCCCCCGAACAAATACACCAACAGTTTGGGAGACCGCCAACATAGGGCAAGATAGCTCAGTTGGAAGAGCACCAGTACGGTAATCTGGAGGCCGCAGGTTCGAATCCCAGTTTTCTTTGTTCACTTCACAAACGAATTAAGACATACCGAGTTCTCACTCAGTGTTGTTCGGACATTGTAAGCGTAAGCAAAGATGATATCCACCAGGCTCAGCAGTGCACTCCTCTCTGTGTCTGCATCCAAGAGGTGATGTCTGCGAGGCAATCTCCTCATCTGCTCCTTCTCATCGTCGGTGAAAGGCACTGGAATGCAAAAAGATGAAAAGAGACTGCGCTCAATTAATGCAAGCCAATAGCAGAGTGAGGAGTCTTCAGCTTTATGTACCTATCAATTGTTCCTCCCCCCTCCCTCCTTCCCCGGCATTGCCACACCCCCACCGGATGTCGGGACTTGGGATTGGTCATCTTTTCATGCCCAAGGCGCTTCTTTAAGTGGAAATAAAAATCGACCCATTGTACTTTTGTACAGGAGAATGGTCTCGCAGGGATAAGGGCTTAGCCACTTCTGGCGTGAGAATCCCAAAATGAGGGGTGGAGTCACCCAGTAGGGAAGGGGCTGAGGAAACCACTGATAGATTATTACTCATCACAGCTTACTTGGGCAGGACTCCAACTCAAGACCTGTTGCTATGGCCAAAAAAACAACAACTTGTGTTGCCCTAATAAAGAAAGGGGACACGCCGCCTGCCTGGTGAGTTTTAAAAACGCACGCATTTAACAAACCCATGTGCTGCTTTTCAAACCTGTTCGGTTGGGATCGCAATAATAAGCCAGTACACGCGCATAATATGCATGACAAAACATTATGGTCGGATTTCACAAAATCCATATTTATAAACAAAAACGCATACTTTAGTGTTTTTCGTGAATTTCCATACAGAACACGAAAAATGTGTACTGGTTGGCAGCTCTGTAAAAGGTGTCATATGAAAGGTCTCACCCATCTGTTCGTCCCCATACACAGCTTGATCCTGATTGGTAGCCTGTGTGCTCTTTGCCTGAAGGTTCCTCCATTCCTGGTGCCAGGGTGGCTTATGGGCTAGCAACTCATCAACGGTGGAATCATCTTGGTACAGATCAGCCCTACAATATCAACAAGCAAAACTGCCAAGTTTAAACCCTAGAAATCAAAATCAAACTGAGCCATTGGACCTGTATTTTGCACAATGATGCTTCAAAATTAGGACTGTACATCCGAAAACTGTACATCCGAAAACCTGGTACCTGATGAGTACCTGATGAGTTACCTGACCGCAAATATCAGGAACCGGTTCCCAGATTATGGAATCGAGTAGCCATAACCTGTTCTTTAGACAATGAAAAAGAAAGTTTTGAACGTCATTTGTGGGGAATTTTGAAAATGAAACCCAGGGTACATGAAAAAAGGAACAGATTAACGTTTATGATGCTTGTGAAAATGCAATTTACACCGTAAAGCTATAGAGCTCACTGTACACACTTGCATCTTGCTGCATTGATGCACCGATGTGGTAGTATTAACGTGCAAACCTTAATGAACAATATGAACAGCAATTTCCAGGATTTGGTTTTCTTTAACGGGTACTCATGTTTGTTTTCAATTGGGTAACCAGTATGTTGAAGGTTAATGGCAAACTATGAACAGCAATTGCAGTTAACTTGCCACAGTACAAGACGATTAAAGGTTACTTACAAATAATGATCCTCATCAAACTTGACATCTTCTGTGCACTTTCTGGCCTGCTTTCTCTCCATCAGCTGTGTGCTGTCTGGATTGGGTACATCAACAATGTCACAAAGCTCCTCCTGTATTAAACAAGAAACTGCATGTAAATTAAATGCATGACATTATACAATTGTTGTCCACTGTGATGTGGTCCATGGTGTTTTGTACACCCAAGGGGGCAAATGGCGCCCGAGGCGAAGCCGAGGGTGCCATTTGCCTTCCGAGGATTTACAAAACCCATGGACTACATCACAGCAGACAATTGTTTTGTTAGGCCTATACCATGGTATTAAATACATGCCTGTACAAATGCCCGAGTAGTTGGAACGTGAAAGAGCAGACGAAACGCAAACAGTAACGGCGGCAACGGAAAGTCACTCTTCCAAACTTTACTTTCATTTTAACTGTTCCCTATGCGCGCATTACATGGAAATATACAGTGGTTCACGTAGTACCAGCGACAACGAAACCTCTTCCCAGGATCTGCTTCTATTAAACTTGTTGTTCAGAGCAGCCCTGGGGCCGATCAAGGTAATGTAGTCCACGGGGTACATCACTTTTTAAGAGTGATGTACCCCGGGTGCATCAGTTTTGGAGTAACACATGAACTTTTGTAATAAACCATGTGACCGGTTATTGACCAATCGGATCTCCCAATTTAATACCATGGTATATTAACAAGTACTCATGTTGTTTAGTTTAAGATCTTACAGTTCTGAAATCCATTACATATGTACTCATATTTTGTAATTTGGGATCTTACAGTTCTGACTGCATTCTTGGTAGAAATCATCTTCACAATGACAGGCAAGTAAGAATTGTGCCAAATATAATACAAACATCCAGAATTATCTCATTTACAAAAATTACCAAAGAAATCGATTGTAAGCATGAATTTTCCACTGTATTGAAAAATTACGGAATAAAGAGTTTCACTTTGGATCTCTTGGGAGTAAAACTTTTTTCCCATAACAGAATCACAGAATGCTGCCTTTATCAATTCAGAGGAAGGGGCTGTTGCTGCATGCTTACTTGCAGCCTCTGGAAAACACCGCTCCTCCTATTTGCAAAGCCATAGCAAGTATCACCCAGGAGGGAGTCTTCCTCTTGTTGGAATGGCTGCTGTTCCACCTGCCAGTCAATCTCCCCTTCATCATCTTCGCTTTCCTGAGTTTGATCTTCGGCTTGGCTCTCACCTATAAAAACACGATTTTTGAAACTGATGTATTAAAAATGACAGCCATTTCAGATATCTTACCCACTTCTCTTTGGTTGTTGTAAATAATGATTTCAATACCTTGGAGATCTTAGTATGGTAAGCAGACAGGTAAATGCAGCACATGAATACACAACATTTTCAAAAGCTCCAAACTGTTTCCTTCACTAGAACTCACTCATCCTAGACACCGCAAACCCAGGTGTAATATCCTCATTCCCAAAGGAATCCCTTGATTACACCTGCCTGGTTAATACAGTAGAATGCCACTATAATGAATATCACAATAGTGGTCATTCATTAGTGATCAAATGATGGATATTCGTTATAGCCAAATGTTTGGTAAAGTAGTGTTCGTTATAGCGAAGTTCTACTGTATACATTGTATATTGGGGTTTGAAATGAACCCCGATGACAAAACGTGACGTGGGTATCAATTTGCCAGTACATGTACATGTGCCACATCATTTCTTCATCACCGTGGCGTCATCTGGATCACAATGTGTAGTGTAAACGAAGAAAGTATGTGCAAAAGTAGCTTTTCGTGCTGTACAATAGAACTCCACATATTTTGGATCTCAAATTTAATGATGATAAAATATGATTTCTATGGGGTTGACACAGTGGTACTTCTTTGCCTCCCACATTGTGACTCAGTTTAAATCTATCCAATCTAAGTCAATTATGTACAAGTAGGTTGTCAGTACCCACCTGATTCCCACTTACTCATTACCAACAGGAACAGGAACATGTGACAAGCAATTTTCATTGAAAAATACCAAATACATGTAGTTACTTTCTACAGGACTGTTTGTTTCACACAGATCCGGATCTTGACCAGTGATCCGACCATTGGTTCACACTGATCCTACATGTATTTAGAGCAGTGAACGAGCATTAGATCACCCATCACGATCGTGATCTGTATGAAACTCACAAGCCCTTAAAACCCTCCTGTTCTCAGGGCCAAAATCGACCCAGCTGCTGTACAGATCAAAACCTATCAAATGTCAGATTGAAACACACACAAACTGTGAGAGTTGGTGTTAAGAATTTTTGATAGGCTGTGATAGTTATAAGTATAGGAGGGTTAATTAATCTGCCAAATCAGGTTGATTGCATTATCATCCGATTGCAAATATTGATGAACAGATACCTGTGATCTCAATGCCTGGTTGTTCGGCTGACCTTTGACCCCTGGGAGCCAGCAGCGTGGTCAACATGTCAAGACCTTGGAAGATTTCCCCTGGTGTCTCCTTGGGCAGGCTGATTTCAAATGAGCCTTGCAACAACAAACAACAAAGTTTAAGTATTATAAAAGACAAAAGTGTAAATGATCCAAAGCCACCTTAAACTGCACTTTTATGAAAAAAATCAAACTTTGTCCCTCTAGGTCTGGAACTTATGTAATGAAAAATGAGAGGGGATATAAATTCGCATAGAAACTTTTAGAAAAAGAATGACAAAAATGAGAAAGGTTGATGTACACAACATAAATGTCTTACCCATGTCTGCATCATACTTGGCCTTTTCCCTGCCATCTTCTACAACTCTACCAGGCAGATGAAGCCTTAGTGGACAAGACAAAACAGGTGCATTATTGTTACTTACAAAATATTTAAAGGCCAACAAGTTTTTTTGTCATCAAAAATTGGGGTGACTTGGTAATATAAGTAATTTTTTACAATACAGAAAATTGACAAGAGCAGGACTTGAACCTGTAACCCATGGATTTCTGTACTGACACTCTTGCTCCAACTTGGCGGTCTCTGAATTTTGTCAATACATGTATCTTTGTTCAGGACTGTATGTAAGAAGTCGTAACAAACTCATATTGCCAAAATCTACAATGTAAATCAGGTGCTGAACAAAGTGGAAACACTTTTCCACCAATCTGATTAAATCTGAATATGACAATACCTGAGAAAGTACGGCTTTGAGTAGAACTTGAAATCATTGCCATCAACAAATATCTCCACCTCAGTCACTTTAGCGTAACGAGCTTTGATGAGAATCCTCAGGAAATTGGCATCCTGGTTCAGCTCAAAGGCTGGTGTAAGCATTCTTTGGAATTGATCTTCAAGATGGCTTCAACGTCAACTGCAGAAAAACATCCTTGTTATGCATGTACAACAACTTGACTACTTCTGGTCCCTTAATACCCTAACCCCCTAGACCCCTTTTTGCTAGGAATCCTCCAAAATCCTCTGCTTGAAACACCATTCATCCTCAATGCTCCAAAATCCTCTCTTTAAAAATATACCATTCATCCTCAATCCTCCAAAATCCTCCTCGCTTGAAATACCATTCATCCTCGATCCTCTAAAATCCTCTTTTTTTAAAAATACCATTCATCCTCAATCCTCCAAAATCCTCCAAAACTGCAAGGAGGATTTTGGAGGATTGAGGTGGGTTAGGGTTAATATGTTATAGAGAACCCTTCGCCATAGTAAGTTGTTTTAATATGTGCCCTGCTTGAAATGCGCATGAGAGAATCTGCACTACCCTTGTGTACATGTACATTAACCCCTTGAGTATGTTCTTTTACGGGAGACATCGGGGTGTCGCGGCGGCTCTGGCAGCCAAGCGTAATGGCCACAATGTGTTTGTGCAGTCAAGCGTAACATACATAATAATCCAACAATGGATTGAAACTGCACAAATAGCGGCAAATGACGTCATCCGGCCTTGTGGCACTGTTTTTTTGGCGGCATAGGACGTCTTCCGTATGCAAGGGGTTAAAAAGTCTCAAGGTTTGGACCTTGATTAGGTGAAGTAAACAAAATTCAGCGTTCCTGCCCGTTACTGATCGTGGGAAGTCAGGAACCAGCCCTGGCAGCTGTAGAGACTGGTCTTGGCATAAATTATGCATGTTATGCATGTCATGTACGACACGTAGTTATTTTGTGAAAAGTCATGTGCATAATTCATGCCAAGACCAGTCTCTACAGCCGCCGGGTGCCCTGAATTCCTATGATCAGTAGAGATGAATGAAAACAGATAGCGGCCACCAAGTTAAGACGTTCTGGAAGTTTTTTTTTACATTTGTCATTTTTGAAGACCTCGCACCCGGACTAATTAAGCATTTCGTAAGCCTTGTTATACATGTATATTGTAGAAATTGCTAACATCGTGGGAATACAATGGTGTATATAAGTGTTCAGCGATACGAATTTGGGGAGATATATAACATTGTATAAAATCAAAGTCGACCGGTTGTAAATCTCGGCATGTAGGGGTGCCGTTTATGTAGAGCTGTAATGGTGACAGTAAAAAGACAAGTTAAAAAAGGAACCATTCACAGCCCTATTTGTAGGGCTATATTTAAAACAACTTGGCCACCCGCCCCAACGTCTACTTTCAGAACTGTCACAAACCTTACAGAGAGACACATACAAGTATAAACTGCTGTAGGAGAAATGTTTTCAATTTTCTTGTCACGAAACTCTCGTCTGCCCCAACATTTCACATGCATTATCTTGACATGGCCATGTACCTGTAGGCTAGGTTCAATTTCTTGAAATGTCACTCGAAATGGTGACATTTTATGAAAATATTGCTTACCAAGACCACAGGTTTTACCACTACAGACATCGTTTGTTGTCAACGGATGGCGCTTTAACACCATTGACCAGTGGCCACTCACTCCTTGGGATTTTTCCCAAGATCTTGGGAATTTTGGTGGAAAAATATGGATTGCACATGCGCAAAGTGCTTATTCCAGCACCCTTTTTGTATTTGTACAGTGTTGGCCATTGCATTGGGAATTCTTGGGAATTTTACTGGATGAATCTTGGGTATTTCAAATTTGAAGAGTGGAGTTAAGGCACCCTCAGTTGACAAACAATGTCAAACTCTAGCCCTCCTATACTTATAACTATCACAGCCTATCAAAATCTCTAAACACCAACTCTGACAGTTTGTGTGTGTTTCAATCTGAAATTTGATAGGTTTTGATCTGTACAGCAGCTGGGTCGATTTTGGCCCTGAGAACAGGAGGGCTAGAGTGGTGAAACCTGTGGTCTTTTTTTGTGATATTTTTATAAAATTTCACCATTTCGAGTGACATTTGAAGAAATTGAACCTAACCTAACATGGCCATGTCAAGATGCAATGTTGGGGCAGAAAATTTCATGACGAGAGTTAGGGCTCCTGCAAAAAATTGAAAAATTTCTCCCACAGCAGTTTATGCATCTGATATTTGTGGAAACCTTACAGTTCTGGAAGTACCCAGCATCATACTAGTCCGAGTAACTTGGACCCTTTATCGCCTTTTTTAACATTTGGACATGATCTGGCGATCGCCAGATCATGTCCAAATGTTAAAAAAGGCGATGGGTCCAAGTTACTCGGACTAGCATCATACTAAGTGCTCAGTGCGATCCCGGTTCCCCCGCCTAGCCTCGGTTTGCAGCAACTCCGCGACCCGCCACTCCCCCCAAACGTATCCCCGTATCTCTCATCACCACTAAACCACAGAATTATTAACTTATTTCAGGCTCTGCTCAGCCGGTGGCAAACCCCGGCCAACCCGGCGCGGCCATGCGCACTTTTTTTAATTGCAGTGGCTATTTTTACGGCAGCCGTAACGTGACTTTCAAATGCTATTTTTACGGCACACAATGCGAACGTATATTAGATTTTAAAATGCCCATTATGCCAGAGCGCTCCAGTAGCTTGATTGGTAAGGCGTCGGATTTTGATGGCTGGGGACCCTGGATCAAATCCCTGCCGTGCTGTCCGATTTTTTTTCCGAAAAGATTTAAGTTTTAGGTTTTTAATCAAATGGTTATAGTAGATTTAATTTTCTTCCCCTTGATTTCAGTGGTTTTAATATTTGGAGAATATTTTTTGAAAGGAAAATAAAGTCCGAAAACCATTTGTGACCCGCTCCAGCAAAAGGTGATATAAGTCGCGCTATGCATTTACGTGTAATGGCCCTTTCAATGTTGAGAGGGTGACATTTTTCGTCAAAATTCATTTTGTGTTTTTTGTCTTTAATGACATCTTAACCCTAACAGCCCAAGCCTTTTTACTAGAATCCTTCCCTAACCACACAAACTCCAACACTGTGTAGTAAACCAATGGCACATTCTTTGTACTTAAGACAAAATCAGGGCATCAAGTCCCATGCAAAGTGATGGTGCCAAGGCTCTACTGTACCCAATCACACAAAATCAACACAATGGGGTGTTTGATTTTGGCAGGTTAGGGATGGTTAGGGTTAAATATCTAAAGTTTCAGGTTTGGTGCACAACAATGTTGATTTCAGTTAATAAAGTGAAAAAATAACTTTTTTAGAGTGCATTGTTCCATTGCATTGTATTATTAGAACTAGCTATTTCAAAGCCTGTTTTCTCTGTTGTGCAATTTGAACTCCATAGAAATAATTAATATGCAAAAATGTGATATCTCCAGAACGGAAAGGGCTCTCCCATGTACCAAATGAAAGTTTACATTGCGGGCTTTCCAAACATACATAAAACATATTTTTCATATTTTGCGACATAATATACCTTTTTCCAGAGCGGGTCACGTTTGGTTGATAGTCTGGTTCCAACAGCAAACATCATGACATTGAATACATTACGTCGGGGAACTAGGCAGCTAGTTCCGTAACGAGGGCTGCCGTAACAATAGCCACTGCGTTTTTCAATAGGATTTTGCAATTTATTTTTCCCCAAAAACCTTTTCCAAACAATTAAATTAGAAAAATAATTATTTTGCCTGCTTGAATTTGATTTTTAAAAGAAAGAAATTGACCAAAGCAAACCACAGAATCTAGGTTACGTTTAATGAGACCGGAGACCTTTACGTACTTCGGACCGAGTTGACCTGCACCCATACCAGTAGTGGTACCTGGTGGATGCTTGCATGACCCGCCCGCACACATGTACATCAATGTGTCAATGCATACATGACGTGGATTTGTCCGAAAACTGGGCAGCAATACAACTCATGACGCTGGCTTTGTAGGACGTCAATCTTTCAGATTCAGAAATATTTAATAATATAAATGTATACTTTACCTTCGATTAAAGTCTGGCAGAGTGGGGAGAGATCTTCCGATGATGTACTTTATGAAGGAAAGTTGGCCCTCGTGAGTTTGCACATGGGCGCCGCCATTAACTTTGATTTCAACCTCTTTCACATGGATTTTAGGTAGCCACGGAAAACGCGCATGCAGGCCATGTGGCGTTGCAGACAAGTAACGAGGTGACGAGGTTGTTCCACCACAAGGCCAGCGCATTACAAGTTTTTTCTACATAGGCTACACGTTCACGTACACGGCGCCGGCCGGACAGGCATATGATTAATTGGCAACCAAGGAAATACATGTACACGTATAGTACATGTACAATTCATGTATGTTTTTGGCTTTTCTACGAGATGGTTCGAAACTTAACTGGGAAATTAGTTTTTACTTTAATACCCCACCAAATTTGGTCAAGAACATTAACAGCAAAATCTTGGAAAATAATCCAACACATGGATTATGGAAAAATCTTATTGGAGACCTTTCACGAAATTTTCGTGCAAGAAAGTTTGTGTTTGTATATTATGTCCTTTTTTTAGATCTGTCCAAATGTTAAAAAGGCGAAAGGGTCCAATACATGTTGATTTCTTTCTGCCTTGTTTTTCTTTATGGATTTTGCTGATGATGAATAACAGGTTGTGCCAAATGTAGGCGTTGGTTGTCATTCCAAGATTTTGCCGTTCCTCATGTGACCGATTCTGGTGGGGGAATTTAGTATTACAGTCATGATTGATAGTAAAATATTTCCGATTTATATAAAAAGATATACTGATCGTCCACTTTTCGACTTTCAGTCCCTGAAAAGTAATGGTTTTTTTTAAGTGCTAGCAATTGTAATATTCACTTTTAAATGAGACATCAAACAAAAAGTCCACCCACATTTAGTTATTGAGTAATTACTTTTGGTGTAGAATTATTTATTTGCGGAAAGATTTTACTTTAATACCCCACAAAAATTGGTAAGGAACAGCAAATCTTGGAAAATAAGTATCCATTTGTGTTAAGAATTGCATAAACACTTAGCACAACCTTTAATTTTGAGAATTTAGTTGGGAATTTTTAGTGCAATAGGGGAAGAAAGTTTGTGTTTTCTGTGATAGATGTTCTTAGCACCATGATGTACTGTACATCACAGCACATACATGTTAATTTCTGCCTAATATTTTACAGAATTTGCCGACATAAATCTTGAAATAACAGCTTGTGCCACATGTTTAGACAGTTGTTATCAAGGAGGGTTGGTTATTTTCCAATATTTTGCTGTTCTTGACCGATTTTGGTGGGGGTATTAAAGTAAAATCTTTATCCGGAGGGGCTTTTTATTTTCAAGATGGCTGCATAAATGTCCGACAACCTTATAGTTTTTCAAAAATGAAAGAGACAATGTTGAACAACAGAATTGAACATGTTTACAGTGGCTTTAATAGTTTTAATAAGCTTGTATTTTATTTTCTGATGGATCAGTTGACATTTTGGGGTTTTTCACTTCATTTTCCACTGGTAGAAATAAAATTAAAAAATCCAGGTAGCCCCCAAAAAAGAAGCGAGCGGGGACACTGTTGTTTTTTTTTACTTTGCCTGATGTACCTTTAAGAAAAATGCCCCACATTCGTGATAATCATATCGATTCCCCCACACCTATCTTTGCTGTTAGGGGTGGATCTTCAGAAAGGGGGGGGGGGGGGGGGGGGGGGCGTACATGTACCTCATCACCCCAAAGCCCAAATGTGCGAGTTGCAATTGTGTGATGAAACTTTCATCAAATGTTATATGCAGCCACAAGTTGATGATGGGGAAAAAAATCAGTGACAAAGGGGGATGTATTGTCCCCTCCCCCCACCCCCCCGCCTGCACCTGTTTTGTTTCAAAATCAAAGTCACACTCCCCGATCTCTGCGTGATGATAGGTATAGAAATGAACAGTGCAGATGTATTAATTAATTAATTTATTAAATTACCCCCTAAAATGGGTCACCATATGAGGGCTACCCTAGCTACATGTAAATCCAACGGTGACCGTCATGAGTTTCCTGCTCAATCCAATGCAGTCCGATTGTAACACTATGAGTTAGCTGCTCTCTCTGCAATCCAACAGGGTCCAAATTGTTGGATCCTGTTGGATTCAGCAGGGTTTAGGGTTAAAGACTCAAGATTGAATAAAACTAACAATATTGTGAATTGCGTGCTGATGTGTTTGTATATATACACATTAACTGCTTAGCCTGATTCCTTTTAGAAACACAATTAAGTTATAACTCCATGTATGTGACAAACTTAGCAATTAATGCTGCTGTAATTATAAATTTCTTACAGAAGCTCATCAAGCAACACAGCACAGGATACGTAAATCCCGGATTTGTATGGGATCGGGTACATGTACATGTATATATGTGGATATCCTGTGTATTATATAGGGAGGTAATTTATATTAATATTATATTGCTAATAACAGTACTATTTTTTCCAGGGAAATTTGTTTTTGTTTGTTTTGTTGTTTTTTATTTTATTTTATTTATAGGTTTTGGTTCATGAAGACAAAGTCGTGATGTACATATCGTAATTAAAAATAAATAACTTTCCTGGTTTTTTTCAAGTGGCAAGTTATAATGTATGTGACTTTGAAATTCTTCATTTCTGACTTTTTTATGGCAAAGATCCATTAAGCAGGGATTTCATCTCAGTGCGGTAAGACTTTGGCGAGCCTCAGTTTGTACACTTGTGAACCTTAGTATTTAGATTATTGGTTGATTGATTGGATCTTGGCATAACCATACTGCAGTTCTCATGCAGAGCTAACACGTATGCATCAGTCATACATTTTGAGACTTATACATTTGTACATATTTTCATGTAGGTCTCCAGATTTTAATAGGATTTGTTGGATGTACCGTCAGCATAGGTCAATTATGTATTGTATACATTGTCGTGTTTAGGTGAGTATGCACTGATCATAGGCATCAAACCTGGGATCTGATGCATTTGTGCCACAAGTCACTCCATGGCCATAATGTTTGCAGCATTACCACACTTAAATGCTACATTTGTAAACTCCTCAACTGTGCACTGGGTTTCCTTGTCTTCACTTGGCACAGTTTGGATCAGGTTGCATTGTGTTTCCTTTTCCTGATGCTTGCTCTCTCTGGAGTCTCCAACAGACAGGTGTATGATGTCTTGTGGACTGCTGTGCATCATGACTTCCGGTTCTGGCACATCTGGGCTGGTTGGCAGAATTTTGGAGTTCTCATCTGCAGGTAGCTCTGGACCAAATTTATCAGCAATGTCATCACACTTTGTTTCTGGATCCAGGTGTCTTGTCGGGTAAGAATTTGTGTCATCAAAGGAAACAATGAGATCTCTCGTGCTGCCTTGTGCCTCTTCCTGTTCACGGCTCTCCTCTTTTATTTTGATTGGACCTTGAATAGTGTTGGCGTCTTGGTGTTTGGGTTGATGATTTTGTAGCTCATTGTGCTTTGGCATACAAGGTGTGGTTTCTGTGTCCTGTTGGTTTGGATCAGGCACCTGTTGATCTGGTGTCTGTTTTGCATGTTGTTGGTAGTCTAGTTTTTGCTCTGTGGTCCGTTCCTTGAAAAATAGAATAAGAAAAGTATTCAGATGGAAATTAACTATGTTTCTTGAGAAACTGTTGGTTGGCATCAGCAGCATGGGGGCATTCATCGCCCCAGTCACCCTCCCCCCCCCACTTCCCCCCCCCCCCTTCCCCCCCCCCCCCCCACTTCCCCCCACCTATGGAGAGAGCCCTGGCTATAAGCCGGATGGTTGGCATGCATCACACAAATTTCCTTTTTTGAAATCTTTTGAAACGGTGGTGATATATGTTGATAACTTCTACCTGTATGTACAGCTGAACTGAGCTGAACTGAGCTGAACTGAGCTGAGCTGAGCTGAGCTGAACTGAACTGAGCTGAGCTGAGCTGAACTGAGCTGAACTGAGCTGAGCTGAACTGAGCTGAACTGAGCTGAGCTGAACTGAGCTGAGCTGAACTGAGCTGAGCTGAGCTGAACTGAGCTGAGCTGAGCTGAACTGATCTGATAGTGGCTTTTATTCCCTCTATAACCATCACCCACTTAATCAATTCTCTCTTGCCACTTCCACCTTTGTCTTTTTAACTTTTCAGATTTCCAAATGGTGCCCCGACCCTCCACTGCCTTAAAGATATTGACAAACTGGGAGACTGCCAACATTGGTAGAGCACTATAATATAGAGCTGTGTAGTAGAGTCCTGCAAGTCATTTCACAAGTCCTTTTACAAGTCCAGTCATCAGTCCTTTCATAAAGCTGGTCACAAGTAACTGGATGAACAATGACAAAGGAATGCCTTTGTCAAAGCTCATTTGAATAGAGTACCGAAGTGATGAAGTCAATCAATGCAATGTTTGGAACCAGAATACATTCTAAACTGCATGTGTTTGGAACCAGTTGCCGCGGCAACTGACTTCAGACTTTGGTACTCTATAGCTTGTGATTGGAATTATAGGACTGGAGTGGAAGTTGTGATGGACTTTCAGGGACTTGTGATGGACTTGTGATGCACTCAACTACATCCCTGTAGAGCACTGGTAGAGCACTGTAACTTGGAGGTTCAGATTCAAATCCCACTCTGAGATTTCTTTGTTCACTTTGAAAATGAATTAAAAATTACCTAGTCAGTTTCCTTTTGGTTTGTTTGATGATAAAACAAAAATCAAATTAATCAATTATAACTAAATGTACATATACAGTCGTTTTTTCCTATACTCGCGAGGACAATGCTTTGTGTTTCCTATTATTCCTTTAATATAACCCAACCCCATAGACTAAGCACGTATCCTTACGTTCGAGAACCGATTTTAACAAAAGACCGTCTCTCGAGGACAAGAAAGATTCTTTTGTGTGTTCTTTCTCCTCTTGTCCTCGAACGTAGTACAATACAAGAGCACATATACATGTATATATGCAACAATCGCCACTTTAAGAATGCCTTAAGGATTTAATTATGTGACAATTTTGAATTATCTGCATTGGATTCTGATAAGATAAAGGAGTAAACCTGCACAAAAGAAAGAAATGAACTGACTTTGAGAATTTGATCAAGTTTTATATATGCCCTACTAAAAATGAATGTACGTGACTAAAGTTTATTTACACTAGCTAAAAATGGAGTACATGAACATTGTACTCCCACCAGAAGTGGCACATAAGTACATACATGCAACACAATGGGAACATACATGTAGTACAGTAATGTGCAATATGTCAGTGCCATTGTTCTTCTTGAACCTAAAGTGAGATGTGAATTTTATGCACGGAGATACATGTAAGTCGTTTTCCTCTCCAAATTCAAGCCTTTTCATTCAAGGTATATTGATATAATATTTTCAATGGTTTGGAATGTGCAAAACTGCATGGGTTTTGTGAATGTGAATGTGGTGTATATACTGCAGTTGCTTGGATCCGTGCGATACATGCAGAACAAATTTGCCCATACTCATGCTAAACCTGCTACATGTATGTCTGTGCTGCTGTGTCTGAAGAAAACTGTATGTCTTTAGCGTTTACTACTACTACATGTGAGTGTTGTTTTATCATGTGCTATACGCGAAGATTGATATGCATTAATACTGACAAAATTAAAGGCCCCCCCCCCCCCCATGCCACTCCTGATTCAAAATTTGAAACTTATTCAGTCTGTTACTTATCATTGGTCATTTTTTAATGTCTCATTGGAAAGCTAATTGCTTGTCTACATGTAATGCTAACAAATTAGTAATTCAATTTTTCGGGGTGACACATCCCAAAAGCATTGACATACAATGTAGTAGCTTTAACGTGAAAAAGAAGTGTACATTTATTAATACATTTCGCACTCAGCCACGACTCTACGAATGGTCCACTTATGAATGCAGCATCAGCATGATGAATGTTCTATTGATCACATCCATAAACAAAAAGAAATCTCTCATCATCACCTCTGTGACTGGAACATTGAAGCCTTTCATTTCATCTGTGTTTTGCTTCATGGGGAAATTAAAGAAGTCCGTCATGAATGTTCGGGATCCTGTATGCATAATATTTGATTATAAGGAAGGAAGGAAAATAATATGAGAAAATGTTGCAGGTGCCTTGAATTATGAATGTTCCTACATGTACATGTAGTTGGAGTGAACAAGGATCAGACAAATAATATGAACAGCACAAATTTTGTGTTTTCATTGTCACAATATTATCAAATCTACTGCATCCACCACAGTACCGGTCCAATAGATACATGTAGACAATTAAGCATATTTTTGTACAGGGTTATAGACAGGTGTTCCTTTTTGTAGACCAGCAGAGACATGTGGGTATAATTTTGACTCAAAAGAGTTTGCTCAGACCAAAGCATTGTGGTTCAACGCGCTTTGTGAACCTCACTGTGCTCGCATTATATTAACTAGTGCAGTGCCCGTTCAACTTGAAATGTTTCTTGTTTGAAATGGACAAATTGCTTGGATTTCGTTAAAAAAAGCTACGGGTGTGTAAATTTCGATGCCACACGTGTATCACAGCTTAGGAAGTGAGTTTCTTGGGAAGAGCTGGGGCCGATTTCACGAAACGCTAAGACGCGTCTTAGGAAGAGTAACTCGTCTTAACTCGCGACTCTTCCTAGGATCGATTTCACCAAAGTTAGGAAGTGTTCAACACGTCCTAACTTCCTTAGCAACGCGGCTGAACTCGTCCTAACTTAAGATCGGTCAGGGGGTCGTCTTATCTATGCGAACACGTACAATTTACTGAAAAGCAACAATGGCGCTAAATATCTTTCTCGCTGATTACAAAGCTCGGCGGGTAATTAGGAGAGAGAGGATATTCCGAGATAGAAGAAATCCATTAGATAATCTAAATGACGAGGAAATTCTCAAGAGATATAGGTCCACCAGGCAGGGAATATTCCAAGGGTTGGAGATGAATTGGAGCCCGATACCCGGGTGAGTGTAATATTAATAAAGGGATAAAATTGTGATGACCCGGTCTTTACCACGTCAATAATAACCGAGAAGGGGCGTAACCTTACGACCCTTACGAAAAATGCAAAAACCTCCCGTAAAAAGGACAAAATACAAAGCTTTTTCTCCCCACTTTTTCTCCCATCAGTACAAAACACATGCGTATCGGCCTTGTGAGCGCGTGAAGGCACACCGCGGCTGTCTATCGCGTGCACGTACGCACACGCACGAATGCACACGCACGAATGCAGCGTTTTATACGCGTGCATTAGCGTTGTCTTACATTATAAAGTTCAGTAAATATTGTGCGCGCACCTACTACGCTCTCCGGTTGCGTATCGGCTGAGAACAGTTGGTTATGACGCGCCGTATTTAAACAACCGTTTTTAACAGCCGTTTTTAACAACCGTTTTTAACAGCCGTGTGTAAACAACCGTTTAAACACACATACGTGACAGGCTCTCGACCAATAGGGATAGTGAAACTCGCTGAGGCATTTATAAATCAGCATTCAAATTGTTCATCCAAAACAATCGCCAATTAATCATCTTGAATTTACTGCATGCGCGTACACATCCGACGTCTGTTACGTGAAAGTGCCAAATTGAACATGATACAGCCGTTGCATGCGAAAGGTCATCCTCGTCCAATAATTAGCGGTTCGTTTATCTGTATTTCGGATGCGTCTTGCTTAAGAAGGGTTTAGTGAAATCGATCTCAGGACGCGTCTTAGCTAAGATCGATCTTAGAGCAGGAACTCGTCTTAAGTCCTAAGATGAGTCATAACTTAAGAAGAGTTTCGTGAAATCGGCCCCTGGTTTTGTAACACTGATGCGCATGCGTCTAATCTGCATATTAGATCACGCCCCATTGCATGCGTGGTGGTCTATACCTGTGGCGGTACAGTGCAGTCGTTCAAAATGTGCAGCAGTGCGTGGCGGTCTATACTGCCATGTTTGCGGGTCTATATAGGCCTTAGGTATTGCTGCTTTTTTGCAGCTTTGTTTGAGAACCGCTCATCTAAACAACTTCAAACTTGACACTGCACATTCTTGGGTCCTGAGCAATACACCTGCCGATTTTCAACTTCATATAGTGCCCGGTTCTGGAGATAATCGAATTAAGCACGTACTTCTTTGTGCAAGGACCGATTTCAACAAAAGACTTGACCTGCGAGGACTGAAAGGTTTCTTTGTATTTCCTTTCTCCTCTTGTCCTCGGAGATATATACAGGACCTGTACACGCAGTCGTACTTTCCTATACTCGTGAGGACTGCTTTGTGTTTCCTATTGTTCCTTTAATATAACCCAACCCCATAGACTAAGCACGTACTTCTACGTTCGAGGACCGATTTTAACAAAAGACCGTCTCCCGAGGACAAGAAAGATTCCTTTGTATTTTCTTTCTCCCCTTGTCCTCGAATGTATTGTACAGTACATGTACATCAAGTGTGTAAATACCGGCAATCGCGGACCTCCTATTGTCCCTCTTTTGTTTGTACTTCAACTTTTTCGGAAGGCCTCCCATATGTTTTCCACACGATTTTCAATCGTGGACCCTTTGTCTATCCACGATTGCCGGTATTTACACACGCACACAGACAGAGATTCCTGGAATTATAGTAAGATTAGATGTACGTTTTTGTGGGTATACTATAGCTGCCCCTTTGTTGTGGAACCATGGACAAAGGCACGTGCAATGTGTAAGGTCCATGATGTGAATGGCCTGGATGTGATTTCTCTACAAAAATGGAAAGGTGATTTTGGTGGATGTGATATTGGAGCTAGAATGTGATTTTGGCAGGGATTATCCAAAATCACATCCGAGCCAGAAATCACATCCAGGATTAAGTCGTTAAAGTCAAAGATCACATCCTGTGTTAGCACCTTGCCAAAATCACATCCACTGTCTGGCCACTTAACCAAAATCACATCCAGTGTCTGGGCCCTAGCTAAAATCACATCGTGTTTTCACACCTCTTCAAAATCACATCCAGGATTAAGTCATAAACCCCAATATCACATCCTGGTTGCCCACTAGTCAAAGATCACATCTGTCAAAGGGGATTGACAGCTCTATTATTCAATATCACATCCTTGTGGTCAGGCGCACAGCCATAAAGCCAAGATAATAATCCCTGACTATAACAGCTATGTTTACCAATTAATTATGAGTCAACAGTGGCCAAGATAATTAGTTTGTCTGTAGCCAGACCATGCTTACCATTATGATTACATGTACACAATGTATATGTTCTGTTATGTGTAGCTACATATGTAGGGCATTATTATTAGTGTTGACACATAGAGGTAGAACACGCATGTTAAAACAATTTAATGATATTGATTTGATTGATACTCTCTGAAACTAGATCTTGGAAGATCGTTTTCCTGGGTCTTTTGAAGTCACGGTAATAGATTTTCCTTAAATGACCTTTTAGGGTACTTGTTCCATTTATAGAGTATAATTAATGATGACATTTTGCTTTTTGGGTCTAAAATGAGCACCGATGAGTTGATTTTTATAAAACTTGACGTGAGATGTCGCAACAACCTACCCAATCATATACTGGAAGAAAAAGGACCTTCGTTAAAAGTTTCAAATTTTATGGCCAAAAATGACCTTTTAGGGTACTTGTTCCATGGTATATATTGTTCCAAGTATAAAACTAAACTTAAAATTTTTAGGTTTTTGGCTCTAAAATAAGCAGCGATGCGTCCACTCTTATGAAACTTGACGTGAGATGTCGCAACAACCTACCCAATCATATACTGAAAGAAAAAGAACCTTTATTGAAAATTTCAAATTTTATGGCCAAAAATGACCTTTCAGGGTACTTGTTCCATTTATAGAGTATAATGATGACATTTTGCTTTTTGGGTCTAAAATGAGCACCGATGAGTTAATTTTTATAAAACTCGACGTGAGATGTCGCAACAACCTACCCAATCACATATGGGAAGAAAAAGGAACTTCATGCAAAATTTCAAATTTTATGGCCAAAAATGACCTTTTAGGGTACAGGTAGTGAGTACAATAATACAATTTTGGTTTTTGGGTCTAAAATGAGCACCGATGAGTCCACTGTTATGAAACTTGACGTGAGATGTCGCAACAACCTACCCAATCATATACTGGAAGAAAAAGGACCTTCATTAAAAATTTCGAATGTTATGGCAAAAAATGACTTTTTAGGGTACCGGTACTTGTTCAATTATTAAAGTACAATCATGAAATTTTGGTTTTTGGCTCTAAAATGAGCACCGATGCGTTCACTGTAATATGAAACTTGACATGAGATGTCGCAACAACCTACCCAATCACATATGGGAAGAAAAAGGACCTTCATTGAAAATTTAAAATTTTATGGCCAAAAATTACCTTTTAGGGTACTTGTTCCATGGTATATATTGTTCCAAGTATAAAACTAAACTAAATT
The DNA here is from genome assembly GCA_037893225.1 of Hippasteria phrygiana. Lineage (NCBI taxonomy): Eukaryota > Metazoa > Echinodermata > Asteroidea > Valvatida > Goniasteridae > Hippasteria > Hippasteria phrygiana. Next base: position 586,680 of record JAZGUH010000278.1, read on the forward strand.
TTTTTAGGTTTTTGGCTCTAAAATAAGCAGCGATGCGTCCACTCTTATGAAACTTGACGTGAGATGTCGCAACAACCTACCCAATCATATACTGAAAGAAAAAGAACCTTTATTGAAAATTTCAAATTTTATGGCCAAAAATGACCTTTCAGGGTACTTGTTCCATTTATAGAGTATATAATGATGACATTTTGCTTTTTGGGTCTAAAATGAGCACCGATGAGTTAATTTTTATAAAACTCGACGTGAGATGTCGCAACAACCTACCCAATCACATGGGAAGAAAAAGGAACTTCATGCAAAATTTCAAATTTTATGGCCAAAAATGACCTTTTAGGGTACTGGTAGTGATCGAGTACAATAATACAATTGGTTTTTGGCTCTAAAATGAGCACCGATGAGTCCACTGTTATGAAACTTGACGTGAGATGTCGCAACAACCTACCCAATCATATACTGAAAGAAAAAGGACCTTTATTGAAAATTTCAAATTGTATGGCCAAAAATTACCTTTTAGGGTACTTGTTCCATTTTATATAGAGTATAATGATGACATTTTGCTTTTTGGGTCTAAAATGAGCACCGATGAGTCCACTGTTATGAAACTTGACGTGAGATGTCGCAACAACCTACCCAATCATATACTGAAAGAAAAAGAACCTTTATTGAAAATTTCAAATTTTATGGCCAAAAATGACCTTTCAGGGTACTTGTTCCATTTATAGAGTATAATGATGACATTTTGCTTTTTGGGTCTAAAATGAGCACCGATGAGTTAATTTTTATAAAACTCGACGTGAGACGTCGCAACAACCTACCCAATCACATATGGGAAGAAAAAGGACCTTCATTGAAAATTTCAAATTTTATGGCAAAAAATGACTTTTTAGGGTACCGGTACTTGTTCAATTATTAAAGTACAATCATGAAATTTTGGTTTTTGGCTCTAAAATGAGCACCGATGAGTTGATTTTTATAAAACTTGACGTGAGATGTCGCAACAATCTACCCAATCATATACTGGAAGAAAAAGGACCTTCATTGAAAATTTCAAATTTTATGGCCAAAAATGACCTTTTATGGTACCGGTACTTGTTCCATTACCGGTATATTGTTCCAAGTATAAAACTAAACTTAAAATTTTTAGGTTTTTGGCTCTAAAATGAGCACCGATGCGTCCACTCTGATGAAACTTAATGCGAGATGTCGCAACAACCTACCCAATCACATAAGGGAAGAAAAAGGACCTTCATGCAAAATTTCAAATGTTATGGCCAAACATTACATTTTTAGGGTACCGGTACTTGTTTCAAATAATAAAGTATAATAATTAAATTTAGCTTTTTGGCTATAAAATGAGCACCGATGGGTCGACTGTTATGAAACTTGACGTGAGATGACAAAATCCTACCCAAGCACATATGGGAAGAAACATGCTTCAAGCATTGTTTTCAATACTAAAAATAAGGGCATTGCAGTGTAGTGTACTGTAAAAGTGAGCAAGCATTTCAGCATACATGTACAGTACATGATGCACACCTATGGGCATGCATACATGTACATGTACATGCAGGTTTTATGGCTCTCCTGATCTGCATAACAAACACTGACACAACTGATAAGAGGAATTAAGTAGTGGGGTGTGAATGGGCAATTCCTGGAAACTGGCTGAGGAAGATGCCAGCATGCACCTACACATCACACATGTAGTATACAAACTGCATGTAAACAGAACAATGTACATGTACTTCTGGTACGTACTCCATTTGTTCAAATCAGCCAAGTACATGTATCTTGAGCCATCACAGCCTGCTCTATTCCTTCCGTCCTTCATGATGTAGTGCAACAAATTCTAAGAAAAAGTACATGTACATGCATAGGTTTTCATGTAATCTTTTGATAAAAAGGCTACTTGAATTGGACATATGCAAAGTACATGTGTATATATTATCAACCATGTTTTTAGAGTTTCTAAATTCTAGACCACTTGGACAATGTTGGATATATCTAACAATTAAAGGGACACGTAAATTGCCTTCAAATGTCATGAAATGTTGCTGTTTGGAAATGTTCCTTATCTTTTATAAGAGTTGTTCATGCAAAAAAACATGTGTTGTAAATATAGTGAGTGGTGATTACAAAACAATAAATTGGTCGCTGACCCCTGACATCTGACCCGCGAAACATAGACTTATTTCCAGTAGTAAATACCACCGTCTAAATAATGCGCAAAATACGCTGTAAGAGTCTTTAGGCTGGCGCTGCAGCCAGTGGCCTTGTGAACCTATCAAATGATCGCCAGGTACAATTCTCTACCTCGCGACACATATCGCCAGTGCTGCGCGCCATGCCACAGAACATCAAAATGGATCAACAGAACGTACTTCAACCAGATGCGACTGGAAATACGACTGGTGAACACCGTCCGCCATTTTGTGGAGTCACAAATTATGGCGGACCGTACGTTATTTGTCACGAAATTAAACAAAAACCACGCAACTTGAAGGGATAGTTATGTGAATCTTTATATTCTACTTTTAAAAAAGCTTCCCAACCATATCCATTTCAGTTTTATAGCCCGAATCGCAAAATCCAAAGCAATGTGTCCCTTTAAAACAGCACATAAGATGAAAAATAGAGAACATAACAATCCAAAATACACGTAGTCAAGGATAATATAAGCTGCGATCCAAATAATAATGTCAAATAAAGTAAACATCATGACATACATTGTGGCCCAACAAAATGAATCACAAGTCGGCAGAGTTCGGGCCCTTACTTGCATGAGTACAATGGAAACTAATAGGAACTGTTCGGATTTTTAACCACTTATGTTCATATGGATTGTAAAATCTTAAAATCAAGTCATATAAAAACTGTTGTTCAGCCAATTGTACACATCTTTCCATAATTTCTAATGCACCCAAAAATATAAGTCATAAAATGTTTTTAAGTAAGTTCATTTCGTAGGATCTGGTTGTCAACTCAACATGGATGTGTTCTGAAAGGGATATAACTCATGTACATTATTTAAAAGAGTTGATGAAAAAAACTGCATGTGGCACATATAGGCATTGTCCTCTGTCTTTTGTTGTGTATAACAATTTGTGTCCCTTAACATTCGCATTTTTGAAAATCCATTTTTTTTAAGCTGGCAGAACCACAATTAACTATAAACATTAGCTTATCATAGCATCTGTTGAATATCATGTGACATTCTTCATGCAAATCTGGGACAAACAAACTTGTACAGACTTCAAAAGCACATAGCCATTGACTAAGAGAAATATGTCACCATTAACTCATTTTTTATAGAATCAACAGTGTAGCCAATTGTATCTTTTATACATATGTACCATGTCTACACACTCAAAGCTTTTGCATGGAGCATTTACATGTATGGGGAGACTTTTAAAAATCCATTGACTGTCACTGTCTGATGAATCATGGAGGAATCCTCCATGGATGAATACATCCTTTGATTAGAAGCCAACCTGACCAACCCTATTGACTGGTCTAAAGCAGAGTCAGCAGCCTGAGAGATTAGGATTCTTATCAGCACTAATCCCATTAGGAGTATGATAAGTGATCCTGCCTGAATGAATCCACTTCATTTTTGTGCAACTTAATATCATGATATAAGCCGATATAAATATTAAAATCATTACATGTGTGAGATGTTGTTTTGTTTTCTTTTTCTAATGGTAAAAATCAATAAAGAAATGACAGAGAATGACCATTACGGTCTGCAATGAAAATAGTTCCAGCTAGCACTCATCCAGGGAGATGTGTTGGTCACAGGAGTTTGTTTATTTAAGTGATTATGGGGATTATCTTGGCTGGACATGGGAGGAGTGTGTTTTATAATTATACTCAAACCCACTGGGGTTGAAAAGGATATACCCTAGATTTTCTAATGGGCTGTTCTCCAAACTTGCTACTGCAGGCATACATCGTTTTTATTTTTTCCAGTCATAAAGCAAATGAGAACAATAGTGAACTTTCTTCACCACTGCATGATACATCTCTATTTAAAGGATTGTCACATTAATTTCATGTGAGTAATGTTGCATCTGCAAAAACAACCATACTGCTTCGTGTCTTGTGATGATGGTGCAGTTTTCCCAAAAGGGAAAATCCCCCGTTTTGTGGAAGACGGTTGTACACCTTTGAAGAACATTACAATTTTAAACTCTCATCGCCATGTCCATCATTGGAGTAATTTATGTACGATGTTGTGAAACAGGTTAAAATGTCATCTGGTCTAGCTCAGCTGACAACTAAAGCCTTTTCAAGAAGTAAATAATTTGTATGTATGTATGATAACCTACACAAGGATACTGTGGAAGCGCACTTGGTGGAATTAGATTATCAATGAAGCCCATCACATGCTACAAAGCGAATGTTTGATATATGGGTGAATTCAAATTTTATGCGACCCTACACGTCAGCCAATCAGAGCCGAATTCAGATTTTTTGACAGAAGTGTGTCCATGGCAGTTGATTGTCCATATCTGTCGGCCGACTCTATTGCATTAGTTAACATGGAGACCTGCAAGAAGCAATTGTCTGTGAAAGATTCTGACGTGAAAATTATGCCTAATTATTTGGTCTATCGGTACTTTTTTAATGTGAAATATGGATGCAAAATCGTTCAAATTGATTCCAGTGTGATTTAGCAGTATCATTATTATTGCGATGGCTTCATTTTGGTGTCATGACAAAGAAATTGCAACAAGTAGTGAAAAGTGTTCGGGAAATTGTAAAGTTGTTCAGTGTACATAAATACGGGGTCGCATTTTAACATACGAACAATTCAAATCAATGTATTCATTAGATGAAATAACTTGCAGTAATGAATTTTTAAAGATTTTAAAATGAAGCTAAACAACTCTAATCTTCAGGCATGACCATATATCATAATTCAAAAGGATTAACGGTTGAGCAATGTCAAATAATACATGAATGTCATGGATTGGCAACTGTCATTTTTCAAATGAAAATGAGGTATTTTCATACCAAGTTGAAGCGTTCTATTTGGAGTTTGTGCACAAATGTGACCGCCGGTACCCCAATGGAAATACGCCTTAAAAATTGCTTTATTAGGCTATCCCAGAAAGGATCAACTGTTTTGTTTTTAATTAACTGTACATGTACATGTGTACCCCTGTTATGTGTATCTATCTATTTGTGAATATTGATTTTCTGAAAAATAAATAAATAGCCTCCATATTGGGAACATAAGTCTTTTCAGGGACGACTCTTGTTTTACTTCTTAAACATAACAGCACTTGATGTCATTTTTTTCTGAATTTAATCTAAGCCCAACAGAAGTAGCTACTGACAATTTACATTCTAATTTAAGTTAACAAATTGTGGTTTTCCACGATTATATTGGTTTGATTCATTTGATTTGCTTTAATTTGGAAGCGTCCATATAATACATGTAAAGGGGTAAAATCCAAAAGGTATTTCAGAAAATTTTGTTGAAAGAAACATTGTATTGTGCCATTGTGAACGAAACAATAAGTTGTGGGTTTATAGAAATGACACAATAATAAATCAAATAGAAATTGTCCGTCATGCATTGCAAAATTGTTATAAATATAGTTTTAATATATGTGTGGTTTCTTTGGCATATTACAACAATGCTAACTTCTTTTAATACAAACGTTGCTCAAAGCATATAAGGGGGGTGTTGCAGGTTTCCATCATCAATTATGTTATTAGGTTGAGTGGTATGACAGGCAGATGTAAGGAATTACAGTATGGATGGGGAAATCAACCAATCAAACGGTAAAACTATAGCCTTTGTGAGACTGGTATTGGTTACGCCATTAAAGATACAATTGTAGGTTCATTCACGGAGGTTGTGTTTTCCTAGTTACTAATTTTCCATTGGATGGCTTCGTCTACAAACATGCGCTTGCAATGAACAATTTACTGAAGAAAAGATATTACCATGACTTTAAAAGACAGGAAAATGATCTTCCAAGATCTAGTTTCAGAGACTATCAATCAAATAAATATCATTAAATTGTTTTAACAGGCGTTTTCTACCTCTATCATGTGTCAACACTAAAAATAATGCCCTACATGTAGCAACACATAACAGAACATGTACATGTAATCATAACAGTAAGCATGGTCTGGCTATTACAGACAAACTAATTATCTTGGCCACTGTTGACCCATAATTAATTGGTAAACATAGCTGTTATAGTCAGGGATTATTATCTTGGCTTTATGGCTGTGCGCCTGACCACAAGGATGTGATATTGAATAATAGAGCTGTCAATCCCCTTTGACAGATGTGATCTTTGACTAGTGGGCAACCAGGATGTGATATTGGGTTTTATGACTTAATCCTGGATGTGATTTTGAAGAGGTGCGAAAACACGATGTGATTTTGGCTAGGGCCCAGACACTGGATGTGATTTTGGTTAAGTGGCCAGACAGTGGATGTGATTTTGGCAAGGTGCTAACACAGGATGTGATCTTGGAATTTAACGACTTAATCCTGGATGTGATTTCTGGCTCGGATGTGATTTTAGTGGTGTGGATGTGATATTGGCTAATCCCTACCAAAATCACATCCAGGCGAGTCACCTTTCCATTTTTGTAGAGAAATCACATCCAGGCCATTCACAGTGATGATGGAATTGCCTATAGATGCATCAAAAGGTAACAATATGATCATTGCGATAAGGTTCTTTTCAGAACCCATACCTCTCGTTAGTTGAGATAAACACATGGTGTTACCGCATACCGAAACGATATCGATATTTCACCATGCAAAGCCTCAAAACATATAATATGATCATTATGATGTACTAGTGTACACAAATGCTGAATTACTGTTATGTATGGCGAGCCAATAAAATCATCTTCAGAAATATTTTAACTGACAGGACCACATTTGCTCATTAGAAAGGTTAATTTCTCCTATATTGTACATGTAACTGAGTGTGATGAGTGAGCTACATGTACATGCATTTTGTATGTACACTCTTTTTGAATGAGTTAAAAATAAAATATTTGGAAAAAAACTGGAAAGCACTCCGGCCCTGCTGACAGAGTTTGTTAATCATTAACATTGCCATGACTTTCATACATGTATAAAGGCATCTAACACTAGTTACACTACAACTGTTTTGAAACCACATTTTTAAACTGCTTTTTAAATTTTCACATTAATGGTTAACATAATTACTGGTACAAAGTTCAACCTGATGCATGTACTAAAAACCACTTTCAAGACCTTTTACGATGAACAGGCAAGGAATGGCAAGAAATGGATCAGAAAATCATAATTGCAAATGTAATTACAGTACAATGGTAAGGAGGGCAGGGGTGGAGAGATTGTCAGTGTTATGAAGAATTGACCCCATTTTCTTTTGTTCCAGAAAAATATTTTGCCAACATGTAGGTGTTGTGAAGTGAGTGGCGCTTTGATACATGTAACTTTGAAATGTTTGCATTTATTAGAATACACAAAATCTAATGGGTTCATTCTTGTTTTCTTCATTTACAAAAAAAACAAACAAGAAACACTGAAAAATTGTTGCTGGGGGTGTAGGAATGATCTGAAGTAGTATGTGTTTAAAATTATTTTACTTTTACATAATGTTAATGATTACCTGTTTTTGATGTTGGGTCTTGAAGAACTGGACTGTGTCTGCATAATTGTAATTCACTGTCTAGCTGCAAAACCTAGTAGGAAGCAATGGAATAACACATACTTTAACAGCTTGTTTTCACAGATGAAATTAACGGGTGCTTAAAAACAAAATGAAATTGTATGCATACATGTACATACCTTTGATGAAAGAAAGTACACAAAACAAAATTAGGATATGCTTTTTTCTTAAGTTTACAACAGATAAAAGGTATGAAATTAGAGAAACCAAAGTTCCAACAGAATTGAAAATGGAATACTTCATTTTGCATGGCAGAGTTACATGGTCCTGTTAACCCCTTGAGTACGGTTATTTATAACGAGGTGCCGGGGCGGCCTGTGCAGCCAAGTGAAACAGACACAATAGGCGGGTTCAGCCAAGCGTAACATACACAATAATCCAACAATGGATTGAAACTTGCATGTATAGACGTCATCCGGCCTGTTATAATTTTTTTTTTTACATGTATAGACGTCATCCGTCTTCAAAGGGTTTTAAAGATGTGATGATAAGAGCTAGTTCTCAGGGGGAAAAAATGAGCCGGGTTAGAGTTATCCAGGCATAAAATTTACATTTGGCTTGACAATATACATGCAAGTACTTGCTGTTTTGCTGGTTATCTCTTTCTAATAAGTCACTTGTCCTCTGTATTGGACTGAAAATACAGGTTTGATTAAAGTTGGTGTGATAACTCACCTCCTTCAGAACTTGTTCACAGACTTTGCTCATTGGCTTTCTAGTGGTCTTGCTACTAGTCCTGTAGATTATGATGTTGGTTTTAATCAGTGTCAATTTACACAAACTTGAAATGAAGTTAAATTTATGTGTATTGTAAGAAGGCTTTTTTGTAAATTATATCACCTTTATATTAAAATGGCATAAAATACTTCCTGTTGTGTGAATGTTATGCATCTTACAAAAATGAAACTTGCACTATTTTCCCTACTATATAGCCCCGGACTAGTTCATTGAATAATTCACTGCCCTTGAAGTTGTACTATCTTGTAGTATTAGTTTTACATGTATATTATTTGCTAATACGTTTTAAAGAGGTATCAGTTTCATACATGTACTTGTAGCCCGCTGATTTTGTCACAAGGCAGCAGGACAACTTGTGGATGAACTGCCAGCAACATTTTTTTAGTGGTAGTGGTGTACTCCGATCCAGGCTAAGTACAAAAAAAGTCTTGAATAATTTTTAACCATGTGCCCTGCAGTTTTTTCTATGAATGCTAAACAAATTAAACTTACTGGAAATATAATCTGTGATAAGGCCAATTGACCGAATAATTGCCATTAAAATTACACCATGCATGTATGTGTAAATAATCAATTTGATGTAGAAGAATTGCTGTATTTGAGACAATTATCATTTCACATTATGTTACATTGTACATGTACTTCCATACCTTTCTTTTAGGTCAGCAGGGGGATTTTCTGTCACAGCATGCCCTGTTAAAAGGACAGACATTGACTTGGAAATTAAAGTTTGGAAAAGCTTTTGCTATACAAATTAATAAGGACTTTTTTACTAGAGCCTCTCAACAACCCGGGTTGAAGTTAACCCCGGGGTCACCCTGGGATGAATCTCGATTTATTCAACCCTGTGTTGTTTTCACTTGTTTAAAGTTCAGCCCAGGGCGATAGGACTCCGGCTCATTTTACACAACTGTTTTCAACCTGGGCGAGTGCTTCAACCCGTGTTTAGAATCTCAACCCTAATCTGGAGCAGGATCTAGAGGCCTTTTCACACTACGAATAATCTCGGTGTTGTGCACGGGTCCGACACATGTTAACTAGACTGACTTTTTCACACTACAACATTTCAAAACGGCACTGCATATGACCCATGTAGAGCGCTCATCAACCCGTGTCGAAACTAACCCTGCTTGATGAGGTGGGTTGATGAGAGCTCTCGCCCCGTTTTGAGAAGTTCGACCCGTGTTGAAAGTCGTAGTATGAACACCTCTGGGGGCGTTTGGGTACGTGCGCGTGGGAGCGTTGGGGTTTATGTGCGAGTGGGCGTGTTGGGGTTTTCAAACCGCCCTCACCCAATTGGGGTGTACACCTCATTATTTGGTGCAGTTTTAGTGCACATTTGGTGTACACCAATTGTGCACCAGCTTCATGCAAATGAAGTGACTACACCAAACATGCACCACAGAATCTTAGCCCTAATGGTACATACACCAAAAGTACACCACATATTGTTTGTTCTCAGATCACTGCACCAAATATACACCACATACTGTTTGTTCTCAAAGCATGGCACCAAATGTGCACCACATAAACTTAGGTCTCAGATCACTGCACCAAATATGCACCACATACTGTTTGTTCTCAAAGCATGGCACCAAATGTGCACCACATAAACTTAGATCTCATATTATAACCTTGCATTATTTTCTACAGAAGCTTATAAGCTCTGGGCACTGCAAAGTACAGCAAAGTGCAGCTATGGGGTCCCTTACCGAACAAGACTGCTATAATGCATATGTAGCATTCACAGATGATTGCTAGATTTTACAGTCAATACAGCATTCTTGATAGCATGAAAATCTAGCTGAGCATTCCAAATAACATGTGAGCTCCAAAGCATATTCTACATTTGTACATATGCAAGCCTATATGGACAGACTGCAAATTGAATGCAGCATTTGTAAAATATAAGTACATGTACAATGCTAGCATTCTGTGGCTACATGTGTATAAGCACAGCCTGCAATGCAGCATTCCAATATTTCAATAAGAAGTACACAAGCCTATCATATTACTTAGCCTCCACAGTGCAGCGTGTATGAGCCACAAAGTCACATGACACTAGTGACCTTGCATACCAACGGTCAGTGTGGGAAATTTGAAATTGCAGTCAGTTGAATTTCAGTGCAGTGCAGTGCAGTGCACTTACATTGTAGTCTTGCACGAAACTGTAGAAAACTGGGTAAAAATCATGGACATATAGGCCTATGATGCCTGCAGGCAATATTTACTGTTCATGTACACACTTAATCTGTACATAACATGTAAAAAATACACTGGATGATTGGCTGATCTTTGGAATGAACATGACAACTCAAACGCAGCATATGTCATGGAACACACTCACAAGCTGTTTGTCAGTTTGTACATGTATGCGGTAAGTTAACAATTTTGTACTATATACCGGTATAGTGATACAAGTGGGAGGTGACATTCACTATTTTGGCTCAAATAATTTCATTTTGGCTTTTAATCTGTTAAGATGTCCCCATTGTTAGTGATAACAAAAACGGTATGACTTAAAGAATTGAATCAGCTGTCTATACATTTCGAATGAAGGGGAACAATTTTAAATAATTGATGGCTTAATATAAGTTTATTTCTTAATTTCCGGTGAGCTGCTGAGATCATATGAATTGACATTGCAACATACAAGTATTGCATCATCACCTTGCAGTCAATCATTCCGATGTTATGACGTCTTGAACATGTAATTTGGCGATTTTATGGCCATCATTTTATCAGAAGTATGATAAGCTTGGATAATGATTCTCGACATTTTCCATCATAGTGTCCAGAAGGTGTGCCGGCTGAAATGTCGAGGCCATGTGACCCTTGTTAAAGATTATAATATCGATTTTAACGGACAGTTTTTGAAAAATCATAAAATCATTTTGTAGACAATGAAAACGCATCCCACCTGGCTCTCATAGTAAAGTGCACATAGCGTGACGTCATTGTGTCTCGGGACTATCACACAATGCAGTTTTAATTAAAAAATATATCAGTTTAACATTTATTTGTTCTTATGAGCAAAAGATATGTATATTTTTATGGACATAACATATAGTGTTTTCTTGCCTTATTTTAAATTTTAAAAAGTTCATTTTCTTGCCTTTGCTTTGGTTTGGACATCAGGCATGCAACTTTTCCTTTGATCAGCTGATTTATATACAGGGTGTATCCAAAAAAATGTCCCACTATGAAAAATTGCCTTTAAATTAATATTCTATAATTTTTTGAGAAATCTTTTACATAGATTGATGGACGATGGTTCAGTGCTTTTTTGTGTGCAATTGCACATACTCATCATGTCACGCATGATTGAGCACAGGCTAATTACGTAAATTGCGATACATCTGGTTTGCGCGAAAAAGTGCTGGGTTGAAAACAGGATCTGAGACCATGAAAAACAACGTTAGGTATGCCCTTTGTTTATCACAAATTGCCATTACTTTTGAATTAACCCTTTCACACTTTCAGTCCTCAACTTGTCCACCATTTCTTTCCTGGCAGATTTGGGCCCTCCTCAGCATATCGTACACTGCACGCCGGATCAAAGCTCTGTCCCTTCTGAGAACATTGACTTCTGCCGTTATGCGTTCCTCAAGGTCATCCAGGTCCCTAGGTGGAGTAACGTACACTTTTGACTTAAGATGACCCCACAAGAAAAAGTCAAGAGGGCTGAAGTCCGGTGACCTCTGGGGCCATTCCACGTAACGGTTTAGGGCAATCACTCGTTCTCCGAACAGTTCTGTAAGGCGGTCTGTTACAGTCCTCTGTCTGTTGGGTGGGGCACCATCCTGTGCCCACCACGCTCTCTGAAATCGGCTATTTCTGTTGCGACGATAACGGGGCAGTTGGTCAATGACAGGAACAATGTCCTCGTTAAGCATCTGCAGATAATGCTCACCGTTAATGTTATGGCGGAAGAAAAAAAGGCCGATAATTGAGCCATTGCCTCCCAAACCTATCCACACTAGTCAGCTTGTGTCTGTCGTCACGACGTTGATACTGGAAATCAAGGGGAGCGTGTCCACGAGGGCAGTACTCTCGGATATTGTGAGTGTTAACTGATGCATTGAGGGCAAAGCCTGATTCATCCCCGATGATAAGATTGTCCAAGAATCGTGCGGGTTGTGCAAGGAGCCATCTGCAGAAGCGCAGTCGTCGCTGTTGATCCCCAGGTAGCAGTTCGTGACGCTTAATCATCTGATAGGGATGAAAGTGAAGGTCAACACGAGTTATCCTGTTGAAAGTGGCTGATGGCAGCCCAAGACCATTGCGTCGGCTGCTGATTGTCTGAGCTCTTCCTTCTCCTGCCTGTTGCTGCTCAACGAGACGATTTCGGACAACTTTGATATACAATGTATTCATATTTTATTTAATGCATTTCTACATATTTTAATATACATGTACTCGCAATTGTCTATTCCATCATGCCAAGCAATATAGGTATATCTGTCACTGCAGCATGTTAACTTTTTTTGTAAATACAGTATGGCAAGCTTATAAAACCAAATTTACTCATTCTTTTTTGGTTTTTTGGAGACATTATTTCAGTTTTACTGTTTGTGTTGCCAAATCAGCTCAGGAATTGTGTGTAACTTTTGCTCAGGTATTCTGTACCCTTTACAAACAACAATTTTTAAAAGCATGTTCAAACTCTTGCCTATTATAATTGAAAAAACAACAACAAAGTAATTAATATATATAGTTTGGCATTAATGCAACAATTTAGCCCGTCTTTTTTTTTGTTCTGAATAAATTCATTATGTATCACTTACGGTTTGAAATGCTTTTGTTTACAGCTTTGTGGTATTACTTTCAACAACATTGGGCTCAGCTACATGTACATGTACATGTATAGTCTTTACATTCATTTAAATGAAATGTGTGAAGAGCAAGGTGCGTATGAATTTTCTGAATGTAAGTTTAACATTTAAAAAGCAACATCCGATTCCGCACCATTGGGTGCCGCACCAAAACAGCACCACTCGTGTGTGGTGCACTTTTGGTGCTAATTTAAATAATTGGAACGCACAATAAAATCCCATAAGGGTGCCGCACCAAAACAGCACCACAATTGTATGTGGTGCGGTTTTGGTGCTAATTTAAATAATTGGAACGCACCACAAGTGCACCCCATCAGCAAAATGGTGCAGTTTTGGTGTAAGGATTTAGTACTGCAGAAATCTGGCCCGCGTGCACCAAATCCGCACCATTGGGTGCCGCACCAATACAGCACCACTCGTGTGTGGTGCACTTTTGGTGCTAATTTAAATAATTGGAACGCACAATAAAATCCCATAAGGGTGCCGCACCAAAACAGCACCACAATTGTATGTGGTGCGGTTTTGGTGCTAATTTAAATAATTGGAACGCACCACAAGTGCACCCCATCAGCAAAATGGTGCAGTTTTGGTGTAAGGATTTAGTACTGCAGAAATCTGGCCCGCGTGCACCAAATCCGCACCATTGGGTGCCGCACCAATACAGCACCACTCGTGTGTGGTGCACTTTTGGTGCTAATTTAAATAATTGGAACGCACAATAAAATCCCATAAGGGTGCCGCACCAAAACAGCACCACAATTGTATGTGGTGCGGTTTTGGTGCTAATTTAAATAATTGGAACGCACCAAAACTGCACCCCGTGTACAGTTTTCAGGTTGAAATTTTTACAGGGTGCACCAAAACAGCACCATTCACAAAGGTGGTGTCAATTTGGTGTACACCAGCTTTTTGAAAACACCTACACTAAAACTACACCATATGTACACCATATCTGCACTCCTATTGGGTGAGGGCGTGGACGAAAAATGCCGGAGAACAAAAGAGAACAATATCATCCGTGATTCCCAGCATACGTCTCTTGATTGGGAGTGTGTACAAAACATATGGAGGTCTTCCGAAAAAGTTGAAGTACAAACAAAAGAGGGAACAATAGGATGTCCACGTTTAGAGGTCAATTACATCTGTGTGTGTGCACACATTCTGATTTTTACATCCCTGTGGAGACATGGCATTGTTCTCCCCCTTTGTCCCTGTACTTAATATAGCAAACCCCCATAGACTTTGCACACAAAATTCCAAGTGGAGACAACCTAACCCATAGAATTGCCTAGTGTGGAGACCTATTCCCTTTGTCTCTATTGTTTTCATGTCTCCACAGGGTACTGAATATCCGTCCACACACAGCACCACACACTGCAGTGTATGGGGGATTTTCCAATTCGATCTGTGTAGAACGGCCGGGCCGTGTGTCTAGTGTGAAACGATTGCACATTACACGGGTAAGCGCAAATGCTGGTGTTACGTTGAGTAGTGTGAAAATCAGCGTAATTGACCTGTGTTGAAATTTTAAGTCTACACGGGTTGGACCCGTGTAGATTTCGACACGGGTCGAGCGTACCCATATGTGTGTGAAAACGCCTTATATGTAATTCAATACAGGTTGAAACGAATCTTGGGGTTCACGCAGGGTTGACGTGGAGTTGGCACGTGGTTGGCATGGTGTTGAATATTGTCAACTGTGAAACTTTGCTTGTTTTCAACCCTGTGTCAACCACGAGATTTGTAATGTGAATATAGGCCTGTAAATTGGATTAACCCTAACAGTCCTGAATCGATCCTCAGATTTTAATACGATTTTCCATACCAACTAGGAAGTTAGGGTTAAAGATGTGTTGATGTATATAAAGTGGCTGCATGTACATCTACATGTACATGTACATCAGAGCCAATTTCAAATTTCCATTTAAAATTGTTTACTGATGATGGCCACTGAAGGGCTATAATATATGTTGATGAAAAAGTTTGCTTGTTTATATATTTTAAAGTCTTGATCGTGTTTTTTTTAAATAGCTTGTTACATTGCGTAAGTGTCGTGTCATTTCAGAAAATCCGCTTTGCAAAAATTGAATTGTTGGCAGTCTGCCAATAATTTGGAATTTGTCAAATTATTGATAACTACATGCAGCAGCCTATCCAGCTTTTTGTGCCAGGGAGGGCAAACAACGTCTGAACCATCTTAAAACCGTTGCAAAAACACTATTTTCTTTTGTTTTTTATGACGTCTCAAATGCCGCCGGGGGGGGGGGGGGGGGGGGGGGGGGGGAAGTTCCCCCCCCCCCCCCCCCCCCCCCCCCCCCCCCCGCACTGGATACGCCACTGACTACATGTAAATGTTGGCAGATATTGTTTTTGTTCAATATTGTTTTTGTTAATTGGAAAGCTAATGGCATTAGAAAATTAGAAGTTCCATTTTAAAATTAATTCTTGGGATGCCACACCCAAAAGCATGGACATCAGCAAATACAGTGTCTGCCTGAGAGTGTCCAACAATTTGTTGCAAATTAGACAAGAAAAATAGCTGCATGGCTTACCTGATACAAAGGCTTTCCACTTGAATGAGTTTGCTTTACTCAGCGGTGAGACATCAGGGTACTCGGTCTGAGAAATTTCCTTCAAAGAATTCTGATCTTTTGGAGGTGTTCCACTGTTCCTGCTGTTTGTTGACTCTGGCAGACAACTGACATCTGCAGATTTGTTTGGCCTGTTTGTGTCTGACGGTTTTATTTTCTGGCATGCTTTGCTTGATTTGGCAGATGTGTACATGTATGGTATGATTTCCGCTCGTTTACCAAATGGCGACAGGAAATTGTCCTCCTCCTTGCAGACCAAATCTACTTGCTGAAGCGTCAACTCAAATTGTTCCTGGAGATTTTGTAGATGGTCAGATGGTCCCTGTAAATAGTCCCTGTAGCTATCACGGAAGGTAATAAGGCTGGTGTCTGAACTGCACTCCTCAGCAGAAAGACTGCCTGGGTCAGGGCATCTCATTTTGATCTCTTTCAGTGGGCTTGGAGTTCGTGTTAGGTCTATGGGGCTAGAGACGAGTTTTCTTTTCTGAAGACCTTTTATTTGTTGGGGGGTAGAGCTGGTAGTTGAGAAAATTGTTCCCTTAAGAAGTAAAGAAACAGCCACTTGATTTTAAATATATACCTCATTGCCGTTTACATTCTTCATGATATGTTCATTGTGTTTGTATTTTCAAATATGATGGGATTCCCCAAGATAAAATTCCCTGACAATATATGACAGCGAGTAAGATGTTGCAAGTATGACTTTCTGATTTGGCTACCAGGTTGAAAAGAGTGATAAATGAGCATTATGCTGGTATCTTTTTTGGTGCATGGGCATTTAATTTTGACCTCAAGTTGAGATGTTTCAAAAGAAATCTTGCAGAAAATAAGATTTACAGAATTGAAAGATTGTACAAGACTAATGTAAATGCACAAACTATTCAGCAATAATTGTTTTACTGCATGTACATGTATTTTTCACATTTTGAGACACACTTGACTCTTTTTGCGACGGAAGCAGGGTTATTCAGACTCCCAAATTTTTCGCATCACGATGAACACGGACAGAAACGCGGAATTTGCTTAAGAACACGGAATCAAAAAAATGAAGAGAATAAAATGGAAAACACACATTTTGTTCAAAATTTACCTTAAAAAACCCAACCACGGAGAATACTTCCTCTCAAAATTCGACAAAAACAAAACAAAAACAGTAAACAAACGCTGCTTTCAATCATGATCCCTCGGTGCCGATCCCAATCGGTGCGGCGCGGCGGACAGCAGTACGAATATGTAATGCATGGATGAACGTCTGTTCGCCGTGTTGTTGCAATAAAATTTTTACACCAATGCGGCGGCATTGCGACTGCCCCGTACAATACTAGACTTGACAAGCCACTAAATAGTAGGAAGCAAAGAGTGCCGGTACCAGCTGAATGAATTGTGTGTTGTGCGCGCTGCATGCGCTGATCGTGCATTTCCCTCTGTCTTGTCTGTGACAGGCAGTGGGCCATCATGCCAAAGTGGAAGGCTTTGCCGTCAACAAAAATGAAAAACGAAACTCTGTCACCGCAACTCCGTGTGCGCCAATATCCCCAGGAAGGACTATATATGTCAGACGAAATCCTTTTTTGCAAATACTGCTCGCACAATGAAGTTGACAGTTACAAACATGTGTGTTTTTCTTTTTAATTAACACCGTTGTTTTCACGGAATTTTACTAAAAATAACACCGGCAAAAAACAGATTTTCAAATAAAAAAAAATGGAATCTAGCAAAAAATAAAACGGAAAATTTGGGAGTCTGGTTATTACATATTATACAAAGGGGGGGGGGGGGGATTTGCCCACCCCACACCGTCCGGTGGCCTTTTTAGTAATTAAGATAAGTTCATCAGTAGGCTCTGTGTATTGTGATGCATAAGTTTAAATTCAGCTTTTAAGTACAAATTTTATGTGTTTAGTACCTGTGAATTCAGATGATTGTCTTGACTTTGCATGGTAAGTGATGAAGCTGTACTCGATTCTGATGGGATGGAGGACAGCGGACTGTAGTCAAAACTGATGGAATTTAAATGAAATAAAAATTATCGTTAAAAACCACAAGGGAAACTGACTTACACATAGGTAATTTGAATGAATTTTCGAAGTGAAAAAGAAAGCTGGCAGGAGCAGGATTTGGACCAGCAACCTCTGGAATACCATACCGGTGCTCTACCCAACTGAGCTATCTTGCCCTATGGGGGCCTTCACAAAATAGTGTCTTTGTTAGGGGGCGAAAAAGTTAAAAAGTCATATATCCCACGTTGTATCGTAAAGTTGGGGCATGATCCCTGCCTATCAGCATTATGGGTTTATGATTTCTGACTAGGCCCCCCCCCCCAACAAGGATTTAAACATACCAGTACTTTTCTGAAAGAATTTGTTAGCTTACATA